>JAEUWL010000406.1:0-24069 GCA_018524415.1 Podaxis rugospora
TGCCTTGTAACCAGGGCTCAAAAGCTTAATGGACAAGAAATGGGGTCTGTAACACATAACTACTACTAACTCTTTCACAACTACTACTAACCCTCTCACAGCCACTACTAACCCTCTTGCAACTACCACCAACCCTCTTGTAGCCACCACTGGTCCTCTTACAGGTGACACAGGTGCTTCCATTACTAAGAGTGATCCTCATGCCTCTGCTATAGCTGCTGTCAATTCTCTTGAGGTGAACAAATCTTCTGAGACTTTGGCCACCTCATCTCTAGTTAATTCTCTCAAAACCAAAGTTGATTGTATTATGGACTGTGATTCACCACATATTGACAAGACTGTAGTTGGACACTTGCCAACTCTGCCTGTTGAGACAAGTAAGTTGACTACTTTGTTCTGATCAACATGACTGAATAGGTGTCCAGGCCTCAAGGTGATTGATGATAAAGTAGAGCCAATGAGTTATGGTGGTGATCACATGAGCAAAGCATGATAAAGCATGACAAAAGTCAGGCAAAAAAACAAAGAAAATAGTGGGGCATGCTCAGGAGGGACAAAAAAAATAAACTGTTCCCAAGAAAGTGTTGAGAATGTCATTTAGAAACTTTTCTTGCAAACGAAATTGTAATAAATGTGATATTGGTGATGCCCCATTGACTTTACTGGTGTCAGGAGCATCTGGGAGGGTGCATTCACGTCATAATTGACCCCTAACTCCCAACCCAATGCTTCCTCATTTAAAGCCAAAATTCTCGAGACCATGCCATTAAAGCGGAAATATAATCCTATCTCAAACCTTGGGAAATGGGCAGCAGTTCCCTCAAAAAAGCGAAAAATGGCGAAAAATAATAGGCTATCAGAGCAGGATAAGGAGAATGAGGTTAGTGATTGCCGCAAACTGACAAGCCTATAGCACTCACAGTGTTTAGGGACCCATGATACCCACCAGTGTTATGCACAATGTGGAAAAAAACGGCCATCTTGCTGTATATGGCATCCCAAGACCTGTCTGTGATGTGGACAATATTCAATACCCCCAACCTGTGGAACCTGCTGTGAAATTCACCATGTTGCAACAAAACATAAATATAGAACAGCCGAAATCAATCTCCATGGCCGTACCTATGATAGGCGAGAGCAGCAACGATGCTTATCTCCCTGTGGAGCCAGATCAAGATGCAGCTGAAGGTGGCACCTGGGACAATGACATTATTGATGGACAGGATGAACACAATCATGGCCAGTACGAGATTGATGATAGTGATGATGAAGCTCCTTGTGAACATCCAAGTCAAGGGGCGTTTGCTTTTGCACCAACAATTGAGGAAGTTGAAGCCGCATGCCATGATATCGAAAGCATTCTCAAGTCCCCTCGAAAAAAAAGCTCAATTCCATTCAAAGATCCTGGTCTTGATAAGAAAATGGTCGAGCACCTGCGAGAGATACAAGCTTTATGTCGACACTATGCAAAACTGTTGAAGGAGTCACCAAGCAGCAGAGGGCTTTGGACTAAGGCGTCAATTGATGTGGCATTAATGATGGGACATTCTGTTAAAAAGTCGAAGAACCCAGGACAGAAGCAAGTAGAGAAGTTGTGGATATGGGTGCGGGACTTCATACAAGACCAGGAGGAGATTCCAATTGTCAACTGGAACACTAATGGGCGATCCTTAATTGATGATGAAGACTTTGTGCAAGAAATCCATGCATATCTTCAAAGTCTCAAACATATCAAGGAGGAAATTTGTGCAGAGGCAATTGTCCAGTTTCTCGATACTCCGGAGATGCTTCAATGGCTGCAACAAAAAAAAACCATCTCGTTATCAACTGCGAAATTATGGATGAAGAAAATGGGTTATAGATGGGGCTATGATCCAAAAGGGCAATACGTTGATGGGCATGAGCGAAGCGATGTGGTAAAATATTGCCAAGAGGTTTTCTTACCCAAGATGCATGCCCTGGAACCCCGGATGTGTCAGTGGAGCAGTAAAGATAGCTCCACTTTATTTCCTAGCCCTGGTGTGCAGCAAGTGGTGGTATGGTTTCATGATGAATCCACCTTTTATGCGCATGACTGGCACTGTAAATGATGGATTCACAAGGATGAAACACCAACACCATACGCAAAAGGGGAAGGAGTATTATTGATGGTTGCGGATTTCTTTTCTGTGGAGTATGGATGGCTTCAGTCATCTGATGGAAAAGAATCTACCCGAGTGTTATTCTGGGCTGGAAAAAGTCGGGATGGTTATTTCGACAATGACAATATCCGAGAGCAAACTCAAAATGCAATGGATATACTCAGCAAGTATTATCCAGATCAAGACCATGTTTTCATCTTCGACAATGCCAGAACCCATCTCAAGTGACCCGAGACATCACCATCTGCCCTGAAGATGACAAAGAATCCATCTTTGAAGTTTGGCGTTGATGTCAATGATACCGGACCGGATGGAAAGCCAAAACATGGTGTGGATGGGAAAGTCCTCAAGAAAAGGGTGCCTATGGCAAATGGATGGTTTTCGGATGGAACTGAACAATAGTTTTACTATCCAGCAGATGCACCACATAGATATGCTGGTTGGTTTAAGGGAATGGCAGTCATTTTCGAAGAACGGGGCTACAAACATGCTCAAGGACTCAAGGCCCAATGTGGTGCAAGCTTTTCTGACTGTCCAAAAGAGCAGAGAAGCTGCTGCTGTCGTCGGTTACTGTTCAGTGAACCTGATTTCATTCAGGTGGAATCTATTCTGGAAACTGAAGTCAAGGAGCATGGGTTTCAAATAATTTTTGTGCCAAAGTTTCATTGCGAGCTAAACCCGATTGAACAGTGCTGGGGTTTTGCAAAGAGGATCTACCGACTTTCAAAACCTTCTTCCACTGACCAAGATCTGCAACATAATACTGTGGCAGCTCTCAATGCTATTCCCATTGTGAGCATGCGCCGGTTCACAACCCACCCTCTCCGCTTTATGGATGCTTACTGGAAAGGGCTCAATGGGACTCAAGCGGCATGGGCAAGCAGGAAGTACCATGGTCATTGGATCATCCCCAATGTCATTATGGACGAGTTGCAAGCAGAAAATGTCTAGCAAATAACTTGCGGAATATCATATCTAAATAACATTAATGATAATCTATCTTCACGCCCCTGTTCAGTCTCACAATCCAAAGGTCCCGGGTTCGATCCCCGGGTTGGTCTGCAGAAACTCAACCATGTCACATTGGGGTCACATGCACGTGATCACCACCATAACTCGTTGGCTCTACCTTAGGAGTATCCTTGCTCCTGCTTCTGCTCTGCCTCATGTCCATCAAGGGAAAATCTTTTTCAAAAGTGTCATGATGTTACTAGCTTGGTCTGAGCTCATCATGAACTGGTTGAGTCTGGAGGAAAGGTGTTCTGTGAAAGGAGTAAGTTTTCAACTGTATAATTGATAAGTGCTAAAAAATGTTATAGGTTTTACTAAAAGCTCATTGCCCTATACAAGTGGATTATTGGTTGAAATGTCACCACAAATTCAAGGTTCTTCCATCTGTCAATCTGAGTGAGTACATCCTAGAGGTGTGGGCATGGTAGATTTCCCTTCAGCCTGCTGAATGGGTTGTATCTGATGGAGAGCTACTTCAACAACAAATTTCGGAGAACACTGATTAGTCTGTCTTAGCCAAGTCAGGTCAAAATGGCTTTTTCATTTTTATAATAGTAATGGCATGGTAGGGCAAATCTGCTGATACTCCAGAATTATCAGCTGAGTTTGCAATGTGAATTGTAGATGTGAATTGGGCTCTCACCATGGTTTTAAAGACCATTTCCATTATGTCTGGAAAGTGTCCTCATTCAGATGAGGGAGATAATGAAGATGAACAACCACCAAAGAAATGGTAAGTTCTACTGCTCTTGGAACTATAAAAATCCTAATATTTGATCTAGTGCTCATGAAGCTGATGACTAACACCTAATTTGATTTTTGACCTTTAATTATCCACTCTTTAATTTGATTTTTAATCATTTATCATTCATTTAAACAAGTCCCCTCTTTGAACCTTATTATCTAGTCCTTTAAACCAAAAACTTTTGATAAGATCTTTCATTTAGATCTCATATAATATATTCCATTTAATGTAACTAAAACTTCAATAAGAATGAAGTAGTCCTATATTATGAAGAAGTGAATAAAGTAATTCCCATAATAAAGAAGAGTACAAGGAAGTAGATCCTATATTATGATGAGGGAAATGAAGTAGATCATATGGCAATGAGGAGATGAATGAAGAGCTTGTATATATTGAAGAATTAAATGAAGTGGTTGTATAGTAATAAAGAAGTAAATGAAGCAGATCCTATAACAATGAAGGGGGTGAATGAAGTGGTTGTATATAATGAAGAAGTGAGTGAAGTAGTAATACAGTAATGAAGTAAATGAAGTATTATACAATAATGAAGTAAATGAAGTATTATACAATAATGAAGCACTCAATGAAGAAGATCCCATGGCAATGAAGAGCTGAATGAAGTGGCTATATATAATGAAGTGAATGAAGGAGTAGTACAGTAATAAAGGAGTAAATGAAGTAGTAATGCAGTAATAATGAAGAAGTGAATGAAGTATTATACAATAATGAAGTATTCAATGAAGTAGATCCTATGGCAATGAAGAGATCAATGAAGTAGATACATATAATGAAGAAGTAAATGAAGAAGTAGTATAGTAATGAAGAAACAAATGAAGCAGTAGTACAGTAATGAAGGAGTAAATGAAGCAGTAGTGCAGTGATGAAGAAATAAATAAAGCAGATTCAAATAGTAATAAAGAAATGAATGAAGTATTATACAATAATGAAGCATTCAATGAAGTAGGTCTTATAGCAATGAAGAGATCAATGAAGTAGCTATATATAATGAAGAAAGTGAATGAAGTAGTAGTACAGTAATGAAGAAGAAAATGAAGGTCATTCTAATGGTAATGAAGAGGTGAATAAAGCAGTTTCCTATGGAATAAAGAAGTAAATGAAGTATATCCTAAGTATTGAAGAGTTTAATGATGTGTTTCTTTATGAAGTATTGAAGAAAGCCCAGCCAGTGGTTATAATAAAGTAGTCTCCTATACCAATGAAGAGTTCTTCATAAATATTGGTGGTTATTATCAAAATGTGTTTGTGGACATGTCCATGATTTAATGAAGAAAGTTTCCATTACTAGTGCCTCACCCAAGAGGAGTTTGCCACTCAACATCTCTCATGGAGGGAGTGTATCACTGCTAACAGAGTCCCAGACATGCATTGAAGGGTTTGTTTTCTCTCTCTTCTTCTCCCCCCTTATCATAGGTAGCTCCATTGCTCCTCAGACTATCATCTTCTATATATATATCTTTCTGCAACTCATCTAGTTAGTTTTATCTCTCTTCTTGACTCATCATCTCTAGTTAGGTTTCCACCATATCTACCTAGCTATCACTAGCTCTATACTTTTCTTTTCTTTCTTCTTTGGATTCAGTATTGGGACTGCTATTATGCACCCATTTGTAGTAGCTAGCCTATTACAATAAACTGTGATTTTTTTTAAAAAAAAACAAGATGGGGATGGAATCAAGAGTCACAAGAGACAGAGCATGTGTGCTACGAGGTCCTTTAGACATTAGCATCACTAGTATTAGAATTGCATTGGTCTTTCCCTGCTTTCATATTGCAGAGTTTAGTAGAGATCCACTTCCAATCAAAGCAGTGGTGGAAGAAGATACATTTGTCAGAGTTAACTTGATGTTCCTGTAATCTGCACAACAGAAATGAAAAGTTGGATAAATAGGGACACTCAGCCATATTAGCTGGTGTAGGAGGATGGAGGTTTGGCCCACTATTTCCCCAGCAGCAGAAGGCCACATGATAGTGGTTTTCCATTTGATGAGGATTGTCACAGATGGAGCATCTGGGGTTGCAGGCTCTGCAAAGATGTGTCAGGTGGCCCCACCTCCAACAATGATTGCATAAGGGGGATATAGTGTGCATAGTGGCACTTTGGAATGTACAGATGTGATTCTCAACCAATAGTATGTAGTTATATAACAACTTAGCTCTGGTTGCTAATTGGGAGTCCCAGAGGTCAAAGAAAAGAATGGCTGAATCAGAATGGAGAGAGACTCGATAGAAGCATAGCTTGCCAATGAGATGTTGGGTGATGTTCTAGTAGGAGGACTGCTTGATGACAGATTTAAAGTCATCAGCAACATGGGGATTACTATCCATACAGAAGTAAGGTAAGTTGACCAGCTTCACAAAGGACTTGGACATGGGGAGGGAGGGAATAACAGCATCCTGAATTTCTAAAGGCTGATCTGTTAGAATTGGCAATACTTTTCTTGATGATGAGGAGCTCCTTATCTATAGCAACCTGGTTTGTGGAGAGCCAGAGAGTTTTATCATTCAACCTTGCTGACTTGATCTAAAGGGGCCATTCTTTTTGATAAAGGGTATTGTTGCAGTTTCTCACCACTAACTCAAGGGAAGTGATGAAGATTGGTCTGAAAATATCATTATAGGAGATGATAATGTTTTTTTGAGAGGGGCCTTGGGTCACCTTAGGCTTGTTGGCAGACTGCTGAGAAGTTCTGGTAGTGGGAGAGGAGGTGGGAGGTGGGGAGGATTTCACTTCCCCCAAAGTATGAAGGAACTTTATAATATTGACTAGTAACATCTGAGGGAATTGGTTCTGAAGAGTGGCATATTTTGGTAGCTCATCAGATTTGAGGATAGAGAGGGGACCAGAGGAGATGCTAGCATATGAGAGCCTTTGGAAAGGGGGCAAGGGAGCATTGGACCTCAGATGAGTGTTGTAATTAATAGGGGGAGGAAGAGGAAGGGAAAGTGGACTTTGGGGCTGATGATACTAGGGTAGGCTTGTGAGGGGCCTGAGGCATAACCAGTTTGCAAAGTGCCCTCTATTGGGTGACAAGTGTTCCAGCCATCAGATTTACTAGATGACTTACCTTGTTCCTCAAAAGAGGAAGAAGGGGGAGGAGAAGACATGTCAATATCATTGCTAGTTTTAGATGACTCACCTGACTTATCTGGGTTGGCAGGAGCCCATGAGAGGGCCATTGCATGGGCTATATCCTTGTTGAATTGTGAATCATAGTCCTGGGGATGCCCAGTGATGTCTGTGGGAGTTATGGGAGTAGTCTCCTTGGGGAATGGTTCCAGGAAGAATATGGCAGCAGGGGCCTTCTCCTCACAGTAGCAAGCATGCTCCTGAGTGCTAGGGGAGGTAGGAGTAGGAGATGTAGGAGCTGAGGGGAACTGCATAGAAATAAAGTCATAGAGGCTGATGCAACTATCCCTGTAACAGACAGTAGAGCCTCTTAAAGATGGATTGTAGGCAATCAATTGAAGAAGGTCAATGATGGGTGTGATTCCATCAAATGCAGAGTTTGGTGGACTTGATCAGACTGAGCCCATCTTGAGAGCACTGTGATGATGAAGCCAAAGAGGGAAATAATGAGTCTGAGGCCTTCAGGGTCCTCAGGGATGGTAAGATTAGCCTCCAAAAAGGCATTGTGAATGCAATCTTAGATTGATGACCAATCCATTCCACAGGACAAGGGTGCTGCCTCATGGCCTTGGTTAGGTTGAGGAGGAGGGGACTGAGGGGAGGTTGGAGAGAAAGTTTGGAGGGGGGGAGAGGATTGGATGGGTTGGAGTTGGCCCAAGCATTTGGGGAGGGAGTGAATCCATGCTCAGTGGCAATGGATTGGGCAGTAGTGAGGCCCCTGTAAGAAGAAGGAGCAATCTTGGGGGAGAGTAAATTGTAGTCATCCTCATCTGCTGGAGCCAAGAAAGAATGCAAGGACCTTGGGATCGAAGCATTATCATATGCTTGGTCCTCCTCCATGGAGTGGTGGGAGAAAGCTGCATCATTATCATCTCCCATCTGAAGGCTCTTGCAAGCCTCTTCAGAGAGAAGTTGATCTATGGACATTGGTGTAGGACAGGCAAAGGAGAAAGGAGTTGGCAGGTGAAGCTAGCCTGTTCATCCAGCATGATGAAAGGTCCCTCAGAGGCAGTCTGAGGGAGGGTGGAAGAGGGTGCTACACTAGCACTTGTAGCAATGAGTTAACTTTGATGAGACTTTGCAGACAATGCAAGTACCTGTTATGGACTTCACTATGTGCCCATTAGGCTCTCAGAACCTTGGTTACAACCCAGATTCCATGGATCCTATTCAGTTTAACCTCATCTCCATTTCCATTGGGCAGCTCCCCTCTGGTAAGGCTGTACTTCATTCTATTTCCTTCAAACATTCCTTCCAATCAGAATTCCTATCTGAGTTTCATTCCTCCTTCCATTTATCCATGGCTATTCCTTTTTCTGTGATTATCATTGCCTATCCAGGTCTTACCTGCTCATCTGATGTTTCACCTCTGACCCTGTCTGATCAGATGACCAGACACCTTGCAGACAGTCTCCTCATCCTCATGAATACCATTGTAGATATCAACTTACATGTTGATCTTGTTCCCCTTTGAGTGGTTAAGAATGATAGCACATAGTCATTACTCTCCAGACTTTATCCTGACTGACAGTATATAAGTAAGACTATAGCCATCTATACTAGTTGGTTGGAATATCAACTTAGGACTTTCTCTCTTCCTTCTATCTGTCTGCTACAAGCCCACCTTCTGTCTGGACTTGTCCTATCCCTGTCCGACCCCCTGTCCATTCGTCTGCTCGAGATCCATAGTTGGCCAAGTGAGGCCATTCACAATACCAGAGGGGCACAACACATAAGTTGAAGCCAAGGCCTCATCTACCCTTAGTCCATGAACGTCCAACTCTGTCTGCTCATGGTCTGCTCCCCTTACCAGCATCAGTCCTTAACAGTACCAAAGGAACTCTTAGAGTCTGTCATATCACAATAGGACTGAAATCTGTATTCCTTGTACTATGAATAACCAGTCCACAGAGACAAAGGCAGTGGTTACTGAGAAAGGAGGGGTTGTGGCTTTTACAACTTCATTGTTGACTATTTTGAAGATATTCCTGATCCTGCTTCCAAGGCATGAGTTGACACCCTCCTTGGCTAATGGAATGGATAATGTCAACTCTTGCCTCAACCTCCATTGCTTCGTAGTGCCTATATTCTAGCAACATCTTCCCTCCACATGTTATTTCTGCTTCAGATTCCCATACTTCTTTCCCATACTTCTTGCAAGAAGCTTGCAGCTTAGCAGTATGCACAAGATAGATTGAGAGCTTTATGTGACTGTGCTTGTATCATAGATATTCCATTATTGCAATCCATATTCCTCATATGATTATCATTGACACTTGAAACTACTATCAACCAACTGTTGGTCCACTGGAATGCTTGGGAACTATCACTTGCCCCTACTCTGATACTCCTGGTGCATCCCCTCTATTTTCACAATGGATCATAAGTGTATACCAGTCATACACATCCTGGTTCTAATGTTCCACTTGAACCATCCCTGATTCAGGTGAATGGAATGATACATGGTCATCTGGCCCAGCCAGCTGAATGGAAGCAGCCAACTACTGTCAGAATGATGTGAACATGGCTGGAATGGCAAAAAGCTCATAACAATATCATCCTTTATAATCTGACAGTAATATTACAGAAGATGGCACATCTTTTACAATCTGGTGACTCTAAACAATCCCTTACCATGATGATTTGTGGATTATCAGACTTGGACTGGGCTCACAGAAATGGGCAATTGCAACCAGAATGTGCAAATATGATTGAGATGGCAAAAAGCTCCTCGAGTTATTGTCCCTTATAATCCTAACTGTAATAATATATCTTTTCCATATGCCCAATGCGGAATCGTAGATGTTTGATGTCCGTCATAATCCCCAATCGAAATTTCCAAAATTTAGTGATGCCATGTAGGTGGACTATGTGCCAGGCCACCTTTGTGAGGCCCAACAAGTTCTCGTTCATGATGCATCTTTAGCTCCATATCCCTGTTCTATCTTCATGTTGTGCTTGGATATCCTGTGCCTTCCCATACCATTCTGCATGATACAGCAATTGGCAGACTATGTGCCTTGGTAGCACTTGCTAGATAAGTGAAAAATACAGCCGTTGAAATGTTCGCATTCATTGCACACACCAACTGGTGTGGACCGGGGTTTAGCCACAAACGACTCGTCTCTCGTGTTTGTGACTACTTCAAAGAGCCTGGTGTGTTCAGCAAGTTCAGGATCTAGGCCGGGCACCTCAATAATGAGGAGACGCCTCCTGAGCCCATCTAACCTGGAATGTGGAGGCATCCTTTGTTGCTAGTTAGGAATATGAGATGTAGAGCGGCCCTGAGCAAGCAAGTCAGTCATAGAGGAGCTTATTTGAAGAGGAGGGCAGGACGGCCATCAACGAGCAATTGTTCACTGGTGTTTTGGTGCTACTCTTACGACACATCAGGTCCGTGACACTGCTGCGCAGGCAGAAGTAAGTGGGTCGAAGCTGAAGACATCATTCCAAAGCGTCATGCAGAATGCATGGCGCACTTCTTAGAGCATGAAGTGGAGGGAGAATCAACAGTGAGTCGAAAGAAGCCCATCCCCACGGTACTTCGGCTAGCTGTGCTACTTGAAGCCGCCGTGAGTTACACGATTTTTATCCATCCATCATCGGACATGTCACACACTTCTCTTGGTGAGAGCCACAAAAGAACATACCATAGTATCCCTGGCTTCTCATTCCGTCTCCGGATCAAGGGCGACTCTCCGATTGCTGCTTGCCCGTTTTTGATCCAACTTCAGACTCACTGGAGTTAGGATACCCAGCTAGGATACCCACTAGGAACCTCCAAGAGCGGCAGTAATGACGAGGTGTGTGGATTCACCTCATCGTAGTCGTACGCCGTTCTTACGTTCCTGGCGCATTGATCCTGCGGTTTCGCACCAGCCTCACACTGATGTGCGGTGGTCGCTAATTCGGAGGGATTCTAACTGCCCAATGAATACAGTAAGCCTAAGTCCTCGGTAAAGGGATTGAGAGTATTGCAGTTATCGTTGAACAAGAAAAGGGTGTATTATTTGACCCGGAAAACAGTACACAAATCGGATAGGGGTTATTATACTCATTGCGATGGAGTTGAACTTTCAGTTAATTCGGGGCAGCATTGTACCCTGACCCATGGTCGTTCCTTCGTACCGAACCTGCGAATATCACATAAGCTCCTCGTCAAAGATCCGTACATGCTCTATTGAACATCGAGCAATCGGGAGGAACGTCGCGCATGACATCTCTGCATCTCTCAGCAATCACTTCAAAAACCACCTAGCAGACGTCAACGAGGGTGTGACTTTATGGCACGATCAACGATTAACATCAAACAGGCTCACCATTGCGGACCTCCACCAGCCCTTCCAACATTCGCACACAAGAACAAAAATAACTCTGCCACCCCGAATGATATTCCATTTCACGCGTACGATCAAACCGCGACTGATCTCTCGGAGGCGGCTAACCTAAGTGATCGTGGTGAACGAATATAAGCATATCGCGTGTCAGTCTCCAGTGAGTCAAAAGCAGAAAGGAAAAAGATAGAAGGTAGTTAGGTATAAAAAAACTACACTGCATACCTTGTACCTCCAAGTTTTCTCGTATGGATGTTCCATCATATGCCGCTATTGATCACCAAGACAAGAGCTTCGTTGAGATGCGCACGTTGATGGAACAAAAGGCGACTTACGACATGCCTCTTAACCTCTCCGTACGTTTCTGTAGGAAACTCCCGCTGTGCATATATACATTTGACATCAAGACCTCTATCGGTGGGTCCTGCAGCACCATGATTCCGTTGAGCTGCGGCGGGGACCGCGAAGACGATGCCGGGACTGGAACAGACAGTGGTGGGATCACAGGCGGTGCCGTAGCCTGGGTATGGGTTGCATATTGCCTAGCGAGGGTCGTGAACTGGACTTCTTGTCGCGTAACGGTCGACTTGTATGGCGGTAGATTCATTAGTCCGTTGTTACAATGCTGCATGGTGTATTTGAGGACATGTCGAATGGATTAAGGCGTGGAAATTGAGGTCGAGGGCTCGAAAACCAAAGAGGGGAAAAAGTGCGTGGATGTAGGATCCTAGCTTGACGCCCACGGTCCCTCTGAGCCGAAACTGTTCTACCCACGTAAACCTTCGTATACTTTGCGCACCCCCTCGACTTCTTAGGGCGTTAACGTTCAGAAGATGCTGCGGTCCCACTGCATGTCTCATAAGACAGCCGAAGAACTGGGATTTCAATTCGCATTTCAGCGTCGAAGCGAATACTTGCGCTCGTCCTCCTAGTCATAATTCTCCGAATCACGCCTCCAGCAAGTAATAGAGCACAAAGGAGCGCGAAGAGGAAGGAAGGGTGGGTGGAATAGCAAAGGAAGAAAGGTATGTTGGAGATTTCCTCCGTATGCGATGTTGCTGATCCATCCTCCCCGTCAACTGCTGGCCGATTTTGTGGCTGGTCAAAAACCGGAGAATCAAATGCAAGGAAACAAGGAGCAAGTGGATCTGACCCCGCCTCAATATTCATTTCCGCCTATCGAAAGGGATAGTAAGAACCCAGCGACATACTGTGGGTCGCTCTCCCTATCCTCGGCATTATCTCATCTTTATCCTGTGTCCTCCTCTTTATCCGCATCCTCCTCTCTACGCCCTTTCCGTGGACCTCCAGAAGCATCAACCTTTCCCCACAACACCAGATTGTCCCTCCAAATCCTCGACTAGTCCTGAGGTTTCGAAGGAATCCGAGGATCCGGTACAATGCCATAACTGCCTCATCAGAACACGAGAGGACACGCTAACGGATGGCAGATGAACACCGCTAGGCACTTCCTCCAGGCGGTCCAAGTGGTTCGCAAAAGGTTGTCGACCCATGTTCTCGGATCGTCACTGGAACTATATCTTGCCGGAGGTTGACTGTCGTCTTCTGGCATCCTTGGCCCTTGTTGGAAGATCTCACAGGCGAGCAGGGTTTGGGAAACAACTAACAGCCTCAATCAAAGCATTCCGAGTCATTCTTGAGTAACCCGGCCTGCCCCTCGCCAATCCCGAACCTCAGCACTCTCAGCAGCCGAATGCCGTGACCATGTGGCGGATGACAAACGGGATCGGATATAAATCGCCCAACTGAATGTGAGTCAGTCACACTTGCACCTCCGCCTTCTACCATCACAGAATGAGACTAATATTTGTTCTGAGATAGCAATTTGAGAGTGCGACCGCCATGGGCTTCAAGATTCGAGAAGGAGGAGCACAAAGAGTCAGGGCCGCGACCAAGAGGCAGAGCAAGATAGTAGGAATGATTGACCAAGATAACCAACATCATGGGACCTTCAGGCCTGCAGAACGCTTGAAAGATCTGGAAGTACCTATTGCTGGAGGAACAACGCACGACACTTTGACTAATAAACATGGGGATGAAATTGCAAACACACCTGGTGCCCACCCAACTTCAATGCACCGTAAATCCTGCAAGTTAAAAGATCCATATGTCGTAAATGTGGTGCCGGTACAAGTTTTCGAGGCCAGAGGAGTGCTGTTGAGCGTCCATGGAAGAGCCGGAGACCATCAAGGCTGTTTATAGCAAGCCGAGAACATTGGGAAGAGCGAACAGACTACAATATGGCGCGAAATAGTCGTCCTACAGGAGAACTCAAGGCTGATGGACCGCATATATGGACCTTTCAGAGGTGTAAAAGTGTCAGCGGGAGGCAGCGAATACCAGGAAGCAGAAGAGCAACCTACTATTCACAAGCCTTGCTATTAGTATCAATCTCCTCGAGTTTACCGTTCAAGGCATATTTACTGGCTCCGGATGACTTCTGTGCCAACGGGTTTGGTAGGAGCGTCTTGCGCCATGGACACACCGAGAGACTCGGGTGTGCCCTGGCACACGGACAATGCCTGTGCCTCAAGAATGGCATGACAGCGAACACCAAGGAAAGCTAGCCGTGTCCCCTCTGTTGGTCGCGAAACGAGGTTTTGTGTGCGAGAGCGGGAAAAGAATGAAAAGTGGGAAAAAAATGGCTGACGGACGAAAGCCAGCAAGAATATAGCAGTATCAGGACGGAAACCTCGTTCTCCCAGTCTCCTCTTCCTCAATTAACCAGCCAACTCGATTAGCTTCTCTCCTTTTCTGCAGCGGAAGGCAAATACGCATTGCCTGTACGTGCGGGAGGGAGGGCGTATTTTGAGCAATGGAAGCGACGAGAAGGGGAGGTGAGGTGAGAGTTGATTTCATCGGTGATAGGGGTTGCGAAACGAGGCTGATGTATGTGGCTGCGAAAGGAGGAATGGGACGTGGGACGAACAGCCGTCGTAGATGAACGAAAATTGGGGATAGACGAGACTAAAATCTGAGTGGTGGTCCAGCCGATCACTTCTCAATGCAGCTGAGGGTCCAAACAACACCAGCGTCCTATTTCATCAGGTTTCATTATGTCGTTCCCTGCCTGGGTCCTGACCTCAATCACCTACATATTTCTTCCCCCTTTTCTGACCACCTGAGCGGTGGCGACATCGGAAATTGCCACTTAATTTGCCCGACAGACGGTACGCTCGCAGCTCACCAACACGCTCTACTTTCTTCTTCTCCCACTTCCCATCCGGCGCAAGGACAACTTTTCTCAGCCTCGTACCCTTCGAACACACCACATAAGCATATCATGGTCAAGTGGTCAATTCAACTGCTGACAGGTGGATTCCATTTTTGCAACCCTACCATCCAACGCCACAGACCTCGCAAAACACAAACCTACCCTCTTGCTCTTTCTTTCGACGGATGCCCGACATCACAACTTGAACATCCAGGATTCGGCGCCATGGTGATGTGCTCAATAACATCCGCTTATAGAGTATCAGCATCTCGTGTACCCCATTGAGCTTCGATCCTACCCGTTCCCCTCTTACTCTTACTCAATTTCGAAATTATGCTGCACCCGCGAAAAGACGGCCCGTCAAGGTATTTTTCACCTGTGTCATGTCCTCCGGCCTTTTCACAAATTGATTGTCGTTTCAGTATGCCTCCAGGGCTCAGGACCTTCTATGCTTGTGAAAATGAATACTTACCGTCCTGTATCCCATGTTGTCTCCCTCCTAGTTCCAGGATCCGGCGGACCGGCTCTGCCTATCCCATGCTCACCCAGCAAGAAATAGCGCGCGAAATGGACACGGAACGGCTAGTCCGTCAGGTGGGGACCCCCAGAAGTCCTATCTACCACTCATTTCTTTTTAAAGTTTTAAAGTGGACGTTACGACTTGTATTCGAAGGTTGGAGGACCCTGGTATTTCTATCTCGAGTGGCGGTGCTGGCTTCTCTGGCAACACGACGATCAAGTGGGGAGACATGTTACCCAGACTTGCCATATGCCACCGCTTTAAACGGGTCGATTGTACCTCTACCCTCGTTGCGCACGCGCTCTGTCTCAGCCATTCTCAGTTTCTAATATTTCAATAACACATCCCGGACACTTGAAGGAGACAACAAGAAATCCGACGAGGAATCCCTTCACTTTGATGCCTTACTTGGTCGCCCATTGCTTTCCTGTCCCTTTCGCAACTGCTCAAGCTTGAGGATAATGTCCTAAACTTCTTCGACCGTCGTATCGAACCGGTCACACGCGACTTCGTTTCAATGGCTGAGCACAAGGAGGTGGTCCAGGACATGCTATAGTTGGCGATCACTCATGCCAGATGTTCTTTTGAGAGAATGAAAAGGTCATATCGGAGGCGATCTCAGAATGCCGGAGTCTGCATGACCCCAACGGTTCGATTGGCCTCAAACGAGCCCTTTCCGCTTCTCGGTTGCGAGGCTGACTTTTATCTGTGCCGGACCATTTCTCACACCACATTGGCCTTTGTGAGCCCACGCTTTTATAGAAAAGAAAACAGCAAATCCCCCGGCTTGCCGCTTCCCCCCTCGCACAGTCATGGTTCAGACTGCGAGACCGTGCAGGACCTCACCACGCCTCGTCCAACGAGTAGCCTTTGATATGATTTCGGTTTTGAAGACAAAGTTGACTCTACAAGGCTCCGTGGCTCATTACGATGCTTAGCAACCCAGTGGACCAACGTTAGTGTCTACCAACATGTCGTGACTATATTGCACTGCCTAGGATACAGCGTCTACTAATCCTAAGTCATAAAAAATACACATTACACCTCTTTCAAATCACGACGATGTGCTCGGCTCTTCTGGGCTCGAGGCCGACACGTCTTTACCAGTCCCGCAACTCAGCTCGAGCTCTTCCTCTTCATTCCGTAACCGATTCATAGTAGCCTCCAACACTCTTCTCCGCATTTCCTCACGTGATTCGCCGGCGATAGGTGTGGATTGGGAGCCTCCACCCAGAACGTAAGCCTGGGCTTCGGCTTCAAGTTCCGAGGAAGGTGGCTGATATATTCCATATGAGTCAGCAGACGATGATAGATAATGTGTTCCCGTCCTTTGAGCCCGTTCGAACTCTGTAACCTCACGGTTGAGTTTAGAGTTTAGTACCTTGAACTAGAGATGGGTTTAGTGAGTATGCCAGAATAAAGGTGAGGGCGACATACGTTCTCGTCATGATCTCCCCACACATTATGTGTTAGTTCATGACAGAGGACTCTCCTGACCTCGCTATAGAGTCTAAAGCCATCATACCGGTCTGTCCGTATGCGAAGTTTAATCTCCTGACCAGCATTCACGTTCAACCCAAGTAGACCTGGTTGCTCATGCGGAGCAAGCTCAGTCAAGAGCCCGACAGAAAACTTGTGTTTCTGCATGACGTGAAGAATTGCAGGGTCATTGGCGAGCTTATCGAGTATGGACTGGGCAGAGGATGGATTAGGGAGGTGTGACAAAGGGGAAACCTTGTGGAACCGATATTGCGAGGACGCGGAAGAAGAGGGTCCTGTCGATCTTAGCTGTGCGAACATCAGTCAGCACTTGGGTATGTGAGATAGGCATAACGTACCTTGACTTGTGGCTTGAGTGCCCTTTCGCGCATAATTCGTTCCCTCTTCGCGCGTTCGTCTTCGACAGCCTTGATTCCGCCAACCTCTTCGACTGTCGAGCCGAGCATTTGTACCTTGATACCATCCTTGAAGCCGGCGTGCTGGAGGGTGGTGTCGTCGTTGGCGGCTTTCTTGCCCTTCCAGAGCAGCTTCTGCATGGAGGGAGGGACTGAAGTTAGCTGTTCGAGTTGTGCATGGAGGGCAGATAGGGTGGTGGAGGGTGGTAGCTGGAGAGGATAGGAGTTGCCGCGGTGGGTTACGGTAATGGATATTGGAGAGTCGGCCATGATTAATGAGTTTCCAATTCGCGATCGCTAATACAGTTACGCAGCACGTGACACAGGGATGAATTTGAAACTGGTGACTCTCTGAGTACGAGGACTGCCAAGGATATCTGAGCGACTGCGCCTCGCCGGCGGCTGTATCTACGTCTATGGTTGGTTTTCGAGCAGCATCTTGTTGCTGAGGTGGTCGTTGAGCAGGATGAAATTGAATGGCCCTGGAAGACTTGCACGTGATGCAGGGGTGACCAGGACGGTTCAAGGATAAACGGGAGTTGAGGCAGTAGACAGCACATAGCGAGTGGATTGGATGTCTTCGAGTTCTGCACCCAACCCATCGACTCCTTCTCCACAGAACCTCCCACGACGCGACCGTCCATCGTCCCGACCTTCCTCGCGTTCCTCTTTCCGCTCACACAGCCCTTCATTTTCGCTTGACGACCCAGGTACGCATCTTGTTTCAGCCGACCCCATCATCATCCTCATCATCCTCATCACATTTCCCCAGTCCACGTAAGAAATCAAATATCCACGTTGAAACATTCCATCAGGCATCAACAGGCCCAGCTTCAGTCACTCGAAAACATCATCCGCTCTGGTCCACGACCCTACTCCTCCGATCTAGCTTTTGCTCTTTCCATGTCTTCCGACGACGCCTCTACTGTCGTCGCCTCGCCCTCCGCCGCGCCCTCTTCATACAAGGACGCCACTGCCATCGCTGCCACAAAAGCCAAGCGCCGTTCGTCCTACGAAGTCCTCCAAAGCATTGCTGGCCCCGACTCAAACCTCCCACTTCCAAAACGCGTGGACGACTCCAATGACGACGTGATACGAGAAGGAATCCCCATGTCTTTCGGCTCTCCTCCAGGCATAATGTCTTCCAGGCGACCCTCCAGCCCCACCCGTTCATTAAGTCGTACGTCAATTTCCTCACCACCCCATCCGTTCTCCCTCGCAGAATCTTATATCAACTCTCCGTTTGCTGTCTTATATATTCGTAAACTGACAGGCATTCCGGTGGCTGCTGTAGGTGTGTCGCTTTCCTCTCCTCCCAAATCTTCTCTCTTTACTCAACCGCCTTTCCTATTTGTTTTGGGATTTGTGCCTTTTTTTTTGACCAGGGAACGCAAAGGCTCTTGCTGACGACGGCCATATCAACGCCAGCACTCCCGTCCGCCAGCATACACCCCTCATTAGTAAATCCCACTCCACAAACGACCTATCATCCCCTTCAAACTCAACAGTTCCAACCATAAACTCTACCCACCCAGCAGCCGATTCATCATTCACCTCACTCTCCCTCGCCCCAGGCCCACCTTCACCAAATACTCTCACCTTCAATCCGTCCTCAACCTCATTGAACCCACCATCACCTTCGCCTCGAAGGCTCTCGTCAACACCTGGCGGTACGACCAAGGTCCTGGCGGATTTACAAGCGGGTGTCATTAATGCGCGGCATGCGCTTGAAAATACCAAGAGCCAGTTGAGGCTTTCGCAGAGGACGGTTGCGAGTTTGACAAGGAAGGTGGAGGATTTGAAGGAGGTTGAGGAGAGGTTGAGGATTGAGAATGAGGGGTTGAATAATGTCGTTGCGAGGAAGGAGAGGTTGTTGCAAGAGGTGCGTTTGTCTTCCCTTGACTTTTTTTTTGCCTAGCTGATAATATGCTCTAATGCTATGGGTCCTGGTGTTTAGGTGCTTGAGCGAGCGAGAAAGGCGGAAGCAGAAGCTACGACGTTAAAACAGCAACTTAAGCAGGAGACTTCTACCTCCAAAAAGACGATTCGCGAGATGGAATCCCAGCTTGCTGAGTCGACTGCGCTGTCCAAGAAGTCTGAACGGGAATATATCACCCTTCGTGATAGTATCAAGGGGATGGTTGAATCGTGGAAACATGATACCGAGTCGCTTCGGACGGAAATGAGGAAACGCGAGGAGCGGTGGAAGAAAGAGGTGGATGGTGTTGGGAAGAAGTATCGTGATTTGTTGCAGAACGTGAAGGAGAGGGAAAAGCTGTGGGAGGAGGATTTTAAGAACCTTAAGGAGCAGGATAAAAAGTTGCAGAAGGAGGTTGAGGCACATTGGGAGGCTGAGATTGAAAGGTTGGAGGTGGAGGTTGGGAAGAGCGGCAAGAGTTGTGAGAAGGCCGAGAAGACTGCTCAGTGAGTTTTTGTCCGGTGTGTTGTGAACGCGTGCTGAATGGTTTCTCGCAGGGATCTAGCGATCGAATTGGCAATTTTGAGGAAACGAATGAGGAGCACCAGGATTCCGACTATCGATAGTGAACGGCAACTTACCGCTGCACCTACTGCCACTCCACTGAATAACACTCCTTCAAGTACTTCAACACAACAAGAGAGTGCTCCGCCTTGATCTACTCATTCCAAGGACTTTCGCATCCATTCATTCCTGATCATCATTTGGACTTGAACTCTATACCACCACCCACTACGCATGGTTTCTACCAATGTTAACATTTGGTCGTCGTCGTTACTCTTGACTAATTACTTAGTTAAATGATACCACCCGCCTACACATCTACCAGCCTATCCCCCTATTCCCATTGCGTACCTCACGACTTGCTTTTATACGAGGCGCGCAATCAATTTGCATTTTGGCTTATATCTTTCTTTCGATGTAGCAAGTAGGGCTAGCCTTGGCCAGCCATCTCATTTCACGTTAAGAATAGCCACTGGGGTCGATATCCAGCGCCCATCGGCCATTGCAAGAGATGAACTGTGGGACATTTGAAATATATGGTGTGGGCTATGCAGGTTTCCAAGTCCGACGAGACCGAACTGTTGCGTAGACGATGCATCCAAGCTTCAGCTTCAGGAACCATATCGTCAGATTCATTACCGAATGAACGGGCCGACCAATTTTGCGTCGTTCGACGGATTCAGTAAAGTGCGCACCTTTAAGCGGAGTTTGATGGTTCTTGGCGTTCCGGTAACGCTGGGTTAGAGTGACGAATATTGATTCCGGATCTGGGTGGTAAGCTTTAGGACTCGTACTAGTGCCCGGGAGTTGTGAGGCTGCTGGTTGGAGATTGAGACGGTGCCGACGAAGGGATGTTTGCGTTACTAGGCTAATGAGAGCGCAAAGTCCGGGGTTGACACTGAAGTTCCAGACATAAACTGTCGCACACTACTTGTGTGATGTGCTAGAATAAGCCAGGATCCGGAACCGGCAACGGCACATAGCCGCTTTCTCGAGCGGGTGACTCCTCGTGTCTAAGCACGCCAGTGGCCGGGGCTCGGGAAGCGAGGTTCAAAGAATATCATGCTCCTCCTGATCTCACTACCCATGTGCTCTCACATATAAATCCTTCGTTCTCAGCCACTCTTAACCCCCTTCCCCTCCACCTCTTACTTGCAATGGCTACTATCACTACCCCAATCACTGAGCTTTTCGGGATTAAGCATCCCGTGCTCCTCGCTGGGTGAGTGTCGATGATGGATCCTTATGTCGTTCGGCGTGTGATTTATGAATATTGTGGTTAGCATGAACGTGGCCGCTGGCCCGGAGCTTGCTGCTGCTGTCACCAATGCTGGAGGTCTCGGTGTTATTGGTGGTGTTGGTTATACCCCCAAAGTCCTCCGTCAACAGGTGAGTCTTTGCACCTTCTCTTCCCTAGGTCGCCGTCGCGGGACGTGTCGCAGTTCGCAGGTTGAAACCATAAAACCTTCTCGCGCTGTCTTCTTTGACGTCAACTGTGGGTTCAAGAGAATATTATAAGACTAATTTAGCTTCTCTTTCCTCTCGTGTTTTTAGATCCAAGCTATCAAGAAAGATCTGATCAACAAGGATGCTCCTTTCGGTGTCGACTTGCTTTTACCCCAAGTCGGCGGGAGTGCCAGGAAAACCAACGTGCGCGACTCCTTCCTTCCTCACCTTAGACCCACACCTAATCCGAACCACTCTATTCCCTCTAGTTTGACTACACCAAAGGCCAGCTCCCCGAACTCATCCAAGTCATCATCGAAGAAAAAGCCAAACTCTTCGTCTCCGCCGTCGGCGTCCCCCCTAAACAAGTCGTTGACCAACTCCACAGAGCCGGCATCCCCGTCATGAACATGGTCGGCCACCCCAAACATGTCAAGAAGGCCCTCGATGTCGGTGTGGACCTCATCTGTGCTCAGGCTGGTGAGGGTGGAGGTCACACTGGCGATATCCCAGCATCGATCTTGATCCCTGCCTGTGTGGATGCTGTCAAGGGCTACACATCACCTTTGACAGGAAAGCCTGTTTATGTTATTGGTGCTGGTGCCGTATATGATGGACGAGGTCTTGCGGCAAATTTGGCATGGGGTGCTCAGGCTGTTTGTGAGTACCTCTTTTTCATTCGGGTGGTTATAGATGAGATGTTGAGATGTTATGAATAGGGGTCGGTACGCGTTTCGTTGCGTCCGTCGAGGCTGGCGCTCCCAAGCTTCACAAAGAACTCGTCTTGAGCGCAGGCTACGAAGATGCTGTCACTACTCTCATTTACACCGGACGTCCCCTCCGCGTGAGGAACACTCCTTATGTCCAAGACTGGAACGAGAATAGGCAGGCAGAGATCAAGGAGCTCACGTCAAAGGGCATCATTCCTCATTACCATGAACTGGAGAAGGACCCATCCAAGTCTGTTCCTGGCAGGCCTTGGCTCATGGGTCGTGTCTCGGCGCTCATTCACGAGATTCTCCCTGCAAAGGTTATTGTGGAGTCGATGGTCAATGATGCCGCGGAGATTATGCAGAGGAATGCGTCGCTTGTGAAGGTTTCACCCAAGTCCAAGCTATAAGCTTTGGTTGGTGGTATATTTGAGGGTTGGTGGGTAGGTTGGGATGGACTTGTTGGTTTATATCTGTTGGATTGTGAATATGCAACATTTGTACGTTTCTTTTAACACGCACATCTATCTATCTATCTGGAAAAGTAGCTATTCCTTTCCTATTTATTTATCCATTCGCCGCCAGGGGCTGTTAGCTGTTAGAGGCTTATCCTCAAGTCAAACCCATTACAAGAGGCAGAGTTCGCTGTAATTCGCTCCACCACCCGACGATCCAAGACAAAGAGCTGGTGACTTTTCATAAACTTCATTACTCATACCTCAGCGCATACAGACTCAAAGCACTACCATGCACTACAATTGTAGCCGTAGCTTATCGAAGCATGACATTCTCATCAGCAAATCCTAATACTTTGCTTTTTGGTTCATTATTCCGCGGGCGAAATGTCGCCAACCGTCAGGACCTTGGTTTTCCGACTTCAGTTACAGGACGCCGCCGTACACAAAGCTACGTGCTTACGTCTTCCAGGATTTGTTGAATCTGATCCTGATTAACCAGTAAGTCTGCTTTTTTCCTTCTCATCGTATCCCGAAATCGCCGGCTCTCGTGATGGAAGGGATCTGTAAACCTTTCTCCATGCTCTCCTAAAAATTCGAACTCCCTCAGTAATTGTTAACACCTTGGATGATTTTCGGGTTCCAGCACCGGTTCATCAACCACATTTCATTGTCGATCTTGTCAAGCGGATTTGATGTAACGACCACTTCCAGCCGGGTGGGTACATCACCCCGAAGCAAGTTCCGAACAACATGATCGTCTTTCGAGCATCCATAAAAGGACAGCTTTCGCGACAAAACCTGGAGATAAAGGCTAAGCCCTCACATTGTCTGGTGTTGATATGCCATTGTTTGCATTCATTTGTGATTAAGTTGCTTGCATTTAAGTAGGGTTGCCAAAGTTTGGTTCAGAACTTCAGTTCAGTTCAGGTTCAGGTCTCTGGGCCTAGGTGAAGTTTGGGTCATGGTTCAGCAAGGTACTGCAGGTGTGGAATGCAGTTCAAATGCATTCAAACATGTCTGAATGCATCCAAATAGCCCAAAGTTATTGGGGCTTGGGGAGTACAGCTAGGTGTGAATGATATTGCATTACTTTGTACAACCAATTTAGGAAGCATGGAAGTTCCAGATGGCACAGCCACCATCAGCTTTTTTTCCCTTACTCAATAGGGATTGATGCTGGAATTGCTAACTTAGTAAGTGGCATCAATGTATCATTGATACAAATGTATATTTCATTCCACTTGGTTGTATTCAATGATTCAATGTGAATATATAGCTTGCAAGATGATGTATTTTCAAGAGGATGGAATTTTGAATAGCATGATAAAGCATCCCAAGAACTCAGAAAAGTTATAAGTAATATCTTTTCTTTTTTATGTTATAATGCTTATTTTGAGTCTAGTTTAAGGATTACTACAAGCCACTGACTACATCTCAATCTACTGGATTGTCTTCACTTCAAATAGGTCATCAACAGATTTCAGCATGAAAAGGCCATCTATTAACAACTGTCACAAGCTTCATCATGATCATTGGATATGCATCATAAACTAGATGAGTATTTGAAATGTCCAATTGAGGTTGTAACAGACATCATTAGCTGGTGGGATGTATGTTCCATTTTTCTATCTCTTGATTTATATGTACTGACTTAGCTTTATAGATGCACTCTAGGCAATATCCTATATATCCCAGAGTTATCTTGCAATCCCTGGTTCCTCTGTTTCTTCTGAGCATATATTCTCAGCAGAGGTCATATAGGTACATTTTCTCAGAATTCTTTGCATGTTGGGACATTTGAAGCCTTGTACATTGCCAAGAATAGGTATTAGATGAAGATTATTGATGGAAGAGAAGAGGCAGAGGTTTGGAAACCAGTAGAATAGAAATAAGCAAGTATATATCTTTGTTCAAATATTTTCAAATTATACAAAAGTTCAGGTT
>JAEUWL010000409.1:0-24016 GCA_018524415.1 Podaxis rugospora
CACTATGGTTCCCAAGGGGCACAACACATAAGTTGAAGCCAAGGCCTCATCCACCTTGGTCTGCGAATGTCCGCTCCTGTCTGCTCATGGTTCACCCCTGTCTGGAGTCTGCTACCTTAACATTGGCAATAGTACACCCATTGGTCCTTTCTCTTTGGGGAAAAGGATAGGAGGCAGTTGGGGAGACCAATGCAAACTTGGGTTAGTAGTCTAATCCTAAGAGTTAGGCTGCATTAGCAGAGAGTAGCATGATTGTGTGTATGATGCCCCAGTAGTTAGGAAATAACATTGTGGGCAGTTTGCAAAGGTATTGTTTCCTAGAATAGTTTCATTGTCTATTGTTAAGAACTAACTCTGATATGGGGGCGGACTGTAAGTGGACAGAGTCAGACATTCACAGACTAAGAGTATGAGGCCTTGACTTCAACTTATATATTATGCCCCTCTGGTACCATGAATGGCCTTACTTGACCAACTACAGACTCAAGTGGATGAACAGACAGAGGTTGGACAGAGACAGGACAAGTCTAGACCAAAGGGCAGACTTGTAGCAGACAAGCAGGAGAGAGATCTAAGTTGATATTCTGACTGACTACTATAGATACCTGTAACCTTACTTATATACTGTCAGTCATGATAAAGTCCAGAGAGCAGTAACTGGGTAATAGCATTGTTAACCACTCAAAAGAGAACACAAGTAACATATGAGTTGATATCTATGATGAGGACATGAGGGTGGGGAGTCCATCTACATGGCATCCAGTCATCTAGTAGGACAAGGGCAGAGGTGAAATATCAGATAGGTGGGTAAAACCTAGATAGGCAAATAATAATCAAGGGAAAGAGGAATATACATAGATAAACAGAAAGAGAGCATGATAATCAGATAGGAATTCTGATAGGAAAGAATGATGAAGGAGGTGGTATGGAGAATAGCATTTCCAGAGGGAAGATGTCTGATGGAGATGAAAAAGAGGTTAAACTGAATAGGATCCATAGAACTCAGGTTGTAACCAAGGCTCTGAGAGCTTAATGGGCATGAAGTGAAGTCCATAACATCTATGACAGTAGACTCCTCAATTGTGAAGTGTGTAGTTCTAAGACCATATCCTTGTATATGTCAGCATTGTGCACTGAGGTGCTTGTTATATGCTTGATTTATTTTTCCTGGTTGCTGGGGTGCATGCAAGTATGCCATGGCTTGGGTGGTATCTGATAGTACAGTTAGTGATAAGGATGTAATGCGAGGTTGTAGTTGGGGCATTACCAGCAGTCCATTGTTATGATACTGACAATGGTGCTTGTGTATGGGGTGTTGTTCAGCCCTCTTGATTTCCTTGTTGAATTTTGTATTGAGGGAATCAAAGATGATCCTATCATTAGTAGAGTCAAGGCTGTGCTTAAGGTATTGTTGGGTGGGTTGCATTTTATAGATATTGTATATTGGTATAAGGTCAGTTTGTTTGACCTTTGTGGCTCAGGCCTTTTGGTAGGCCATACAAAGCTTTGCCAAGGCTTTGAGGTATATGGTGTAGAATTGGTTGGAGCCAATGTCTATTGGCAAGTTGGTTTCCCTATACTATATGATTCTGCTACAATCATCTTAGTATATACTAACATTTGATGTTGGCATTAGCATTTAATATTACTATAGTCTGTAAATATAGAATTGACTTAGCCTTCTAGGAAGACTACACTATTAAGGGTTGGAGATAGGAATCTAGATGTTGATGGTTTAGGATGTGAACCATCAGACTGGTGATTTGTGCTTGATGATATGGGGCATGCTGCAAGAGGGATGCTTGGTTCAAATTCAGGAAAGAGAGGCAGCTCCAGAGGAGCTTTCTTACCAGTGGTGGGTGAGTCATGGGCTGATGTGTCTGTAGGTAGTATGTAGGAGGGAATGAGGGAGGTTAGTTCATTAGGTGGCAAGAGGATTGATAGGAAAAGTAGTATAGGCAGTGTAAGCATGTCCTGTATACTTATGTTATGTGTTATCACATCAGTTTGTGTTTGCATATCTTCAGACATATTGTAGTGTCCAGGAAAATGATTCTGCTATAAGGCTATTTGAATAGAAGATAACAAGAAGGTTTTACTTTAAGCTTTAAGTATAATAGTTGCATTTAATAGATTCACTTAATATATGCCTAAGTGCAGGGCATTGTAAAAAGGTGTAAGCCTACAGGGGCTTACTTGGAGCTTTGAACTTAAGTTTACACTAACATATAATAAGTCCAATATTGTTACGGACTTCACTTTCTGCCCATTAGACTCTCAAAACCTTGGTTATAACCCAGGTTCCATGGATCCTATTCAGTTTAACCTTGTCTCTGTCTCTGTCAGGCAGCTCTCCTCTGGTAGGGCTGTGCTCCATTCCATTTGCCTCTAACATTCCTTCCAATCAGAATTCCTATCTGGGTTTCATTCCTCCTTCTGTTTATCCATGGCTATTCCTTGCTCCTGTGATTATTATTGCCTATCCAGGTCTTATCTACTTATCTGATGTTTCACCTCCAACCCTGTCCGATCAGGTGACTGGATGCCTTGCAGATGGTCTCCTCATCCTTGTGAATACCGTCATGGATATCAACTCACATGTTGATCTTGTCCTCTTTAAGCAGTTAAGAATGATAGCACCTAGTCACTACTCTCCAGACTTTATCCTGACTGACAGTATATAAGTAGAATTACAGCCATCTGTACTAGTCAGTCAGAATATCAACTTAGGACTCTCTCCTCTGCTCTCTTGCTCACTACAGCCCCATCTCTGTCCAGGACTGTCCTGTCTTCATCCGATTCCATCCGCTCCTATCCAATGAGCTTGTAGATTGGCTAAGTGAGGCCACTACGATTCCTGAGGGGTGCAACACATAAGTTGAAGCCAAGGCCTCACCTACCTTGGTCCGCGAACGTCCACTTCTGTCTGCTTGCAGTCCACCCCTGTCCAGAGTCTGCTATCTTAACAAATATATTGGAATGTATGTAGTGTAGGTATAAGGTCAGCTATCATAATGACAGCTAGCAATGAGATTATAAGAAATGTGTTTTTTTTTGATGGATTGAGTAATCCATCAAGGTTGAAGACAAATAAGAAAATAAGTAATTAATTATCAACAAATGACTTTAAAATAATCTAGAACAAAATGATGATATAAATATAAGGGCTAGCCCTTACAGTTTTGTACCACTCCTACTGGTGGGGTTGAGGCCATTTCCAGTCTTGTCCCCATCCATCTATATCTTTCTAAACTTACTAAGAGATGCTCTTTACAATTCTACACTCTTTCTCTATCCTACCCCCTCAAACTTCTCATCCATGACATCAATCCACTTGATGCATACCAAAACCAAGCAGTGCTCTATAGCACTAGACTTTGTATCAGATGCCCAACTGGTCACAGACCAGTTCCAATGCCTCTATCTTAGTGCTAAACCTGGCTAGTGCTTGCTAGACCTATTTAACAACCAAATTAAGTTTATCAAGTGTCCTGACCCTTTAAAAGAAGGTGCCATGGTGCTCTACATTGCCAATGTCTCATGAGCTCAAGATCTCTCTTTCTCTTCTCCTGTATCACTACGGATGGTTCTGTTTCTTCTGATTCTTCCCTTTTAGCCACTTCTGCTTTTCTAGTTTACAGTTCCTCTCCCTTGAACATTCTTTCCTCTGCTGTACACCCCTGTAGGGAAGTTACTTCCTCTGATTCCAAATTGTACACTCTATACCTTACTTTCTTCTCTTCTATTTCCTATGTGCATTCCTATAACATCTCTTCTATTATAGTTTTTACAGACTCCATTTTTTCTGCCAAACTCCTCTTCTCTTATAGTCCCCACAGTACCTATCAAGATGCCATTGTGGTTGCTCCCCTCCTCTACTCATGGCTCTCTTCCTCCCTCCTTAATCATGTCCACTTTTGGTCTATCCCTTCCTCTGCCTCATGGTCTGTTCACAAGCAAGCACATGACCTTGCCAAGTCACTCCAGCTTCCCAACAACTGTCACCAGTCTATCCACACATCCCTCAGATTTGTTCACAACCACTATACCAAGACTTGCCTCCACTAATGGCACAATCTCATGAATGATCCTTCCTATCATGGACACTGCTGGCTCACTCTAGTCAACAGAGCTGGCCAACCCCTCAAACCCAAGTATACCAAGGGTGGCACTTGGCTCAATTCCCTACTTGGCTAAAATGCCTAGCTTTGTGTGCACTTCACTTGTTGCATCACCAATTGCATGCCCATCAGTGCTTTTCATCAGTGCTTCTTCCCTGGGCATCACATCACTTCTTGCTCATGCAGAGAAGTTCTGGAAATGTACAAGCACATCCTTGATGATTGCAAACATTACTCATACTCAGTAGGATATAGAGATGGCTTCCACTGGTTGATCAACTTCCTAGAATGCAACTCTTCTGTATTCTCATTTTCTGACCAGATCCAAGGACCCCTTACTCAGGAGGAGTTCACCACCCAATGCCTCTCATGGAGGGAGCATACTACAGCTGATGGTGTCCCAGACATCCACTAAGGGGCTTTCTCCCTCCCCCTCTTTTCATTGTAGGCAGCTTCACTGCTCCCTCATCTTTTCTTGCTATATCATTTCTTTCACAACTTGTTAAGTTAGCTTCTCTCTCTTCTCATCTCACCATATCTAGTTAGGTTCTCTCACTCTATATACCTCTCTACCTTCAGCTTCTTTCTTTTCCTGTTTTCTTTTCCTTTCTCTAGTTTCAGTATTGGGACTGCTATTATGCACCCATTTGTAGTAGATAGTCTACTGCAATAGACTCAGATTTTTTTTTTAAAAAAAAAAAAGAAGACATAAGACTCATACCATGTCATAAAGGTATCACTGCAAGAGACCTTGCAGAATTATTTTTCAATCATTGGTTCTGTGAGAATGGCCTTCCAGATAGTGACATCCTCTTTGTCTCATGTTTCTGGAAACCTGTGCATGAGTTAACTGGTGTTAAGCTGAAGATGTCAATGGCATTTCACCCTAAAACGGATGGTGCCTCAGAACAAACTAATAAAACTTTCAATTAGTATTTGAGAATGTGCACCAATGAGAGACAACATGGCTGGGTTAAGGCATTACCATGCGTTCATTTTGCACTTATGAACACCATAAATGCATCCACTGGCTTTTCAGGATTTCAACTCTGGTTGGGATACTTGCCTCATCTTATTCCTCTGATTGTACAAGAGGTGACAGATGTACAGGAAACACCCTGCAATTTGAAGAGCGAGTGAACAAGGATGTTGCCACAGCTGCAAATAATTTACTAGAAGCAAAAATTTCGCAAGCTCATCAGTCCAATAAGTATTGACTGCATGATGTGAACTTCAAAACTGGTGATTTGGTATGGCTTTCGACTGAAAACCGATGCAAAGTATTCACGAAACAAGGAAAGACAATTGTACTAAAGTTACTTCCCCGATTCGATGGACCCTACCACATAACGAATTTTGACAAGGAACACAGCACGGTCACTCTAGACATCCCGGGTCCACCAAACAAGTGTAAAGTCTTTCGCGCCTCGTTGATTAAACCAGTTAACGATACGCACGTACTAACGTAAAAGGACGGCAGTTTCTGGGGGGGAGGAGTGTAAGTCTGGTATGACTAAGATACTAACATTCACAAACAATCAACATACAAAACCAGGTAACGCCAGACTTACGTCTTATCATTACCTTCATCTTCTACCTCGTACTACGCGTATCCCTCTGTTATAGACTCGAGAGCATCCATTTCGTGCGTGATACGTGAGTTATCCCTTATCTCGTCTTCTAGCGAGCCTTCGGCAGTATCACCGATGTTAGCGCCTGACAGCCCTTTCTTCGGGAAGTAGCCCATGGAGCCACTCGAGGCGTTCTTTCGGCAGTATACTTGGTTTCAATACAGGAGAAACGAGCCGGCTGAGGCGCAACTCCACCGACTTCGTAGAGAGGCGAGGTGGCAAAGGAATGATCCTGAGAGTGCTGAAGCTTGGGAGGGCTATCGTACTGCCTTGGTGAGGCAGTTCAATAGCTCATTCTCGAGAGACGATGAGGATCTTTCCGCTTGGCATAAACTACTCCGGCATATTGGGATTACCAACCCTCCAGCTACGGTTAGAGGGTGCAAGAAAGTGAGTTTAGTCGTATGTCGTCCAGATCGCAGTTGACTCCTGACTTTCAGCTCATCAACGGCAAATACATCAATCTCGTCGACCTCATCAATGCCAGGCACGATCCCAGTATTGCAATTACTCACTTCAAGACGGAGACTGCGCTCAGTGCATATACGCGAGCGGAAGGGAAATATTTTCCTCGGGATCACCTCGAAGCGGGAAACCTGCTCAAATACCTTCTCCGCCATATTTTGAGTCCTGATCCCAATCGACGGGATCCTACTCAAGTTCCTCGTGAGCGAGAAAGGAAAAGGCGCCGTAAATAAACAAATCTTTGTACACTATCAGTCTTGCCCAACGTCTTGTGTTTTTTTCTAACGCTGGGCAACACAGATGTGTCCGAAGCCAAGATCTTCATAGATCTTCATGAAGTTGTAACGCTCATGAGCACACAGAAATGGTGAGCATAGTCGTGAGTACCATCATCTTCCATCGTCCCAATGCTTGGGACCCTCAGGGTTCTGCTGTCCATAGATGAGCGGAGAGGACAGAGACATGAACACTCAACGCAGATGTCTTTTTCATAGTGAAGTTACTTTCCTCGCTCTATACAATTCGTTTAGTAACAGCCTGGTGTGTGTAACTGAGCGGAAAGAGCTGGCTAACAGCCGGTCATGGGAAAGAGAAGCCGGACACGTGTGCTGGACGATATAAACCATTCGGCTCAAATATCAATCTCTCACTGCGCTTGAAAATCCACAGCCATCTGTAAAGAACGAGATTGCAAAGCCAATATGAGTAACAACACCTCGACGAATGGGTTAACGTAATTCCCGCTACATTGCACTACAATGGCTTCGGGGTGACGATGTCTTCGCAGCAATCCCGACGATCCCTCAGCGACGCCATGGATAGACCCAGTCCAAGTCTTTTTCGAAGGATTTCCGGACTTTGTCTACATTCCAGACGAGCTCTAGCCAAACAGTTTGAGCGGTTGGCCGGAGAGAGAGATTGGCCTTTGAAATCTCCGGCTCGTCAAATGGCACTCCGTGAACTCCATACGGCGCTGATTAGTCAGTTCGATCCCTCGTATGAGGATTATAATGCCATAGACGGGGTTAACTGGGGATCAAATGCACTAGCTGCGGTGGGGCTGGCATCCTCGACTCCCGAGACGCCCTGTCCCACCCGACTTCTCCGTTAACTCAGACGTCAAGCCTTTCTCCAACAGGGTTGACTTCCCCGCCAACAGAGACTCCCGATCCTCTTCTGGCGAGGTTGCCTGCCTCATACGCAGAGACACACACCCTCCACCCGGAACTTAAAGCGATTGACTTTATACCGGCGCGCGCCAAGCACTCCAAAGGACGTAAAAAGATTGACATTGACGTCAAGCAACGTATTCTGGAGCACCTCGATGCATTCTTCCGCGAGTATCCCCAGCTCAGACGTGACCCCACCGAGTCTGTAGCTACTCAGTTGAATCAACTGAGGAGGCAAGAGAGCTGGTGGGGACACAGACACTCTCTTTGGGACAATGCGCTTTCGAAGTACCAGGAAGCGCTGGTATTACAGTTCAATGCTTCTTATGGGACTGACGAAAACGATCTGGCGACATGGCACCGGCTGCTCGCACGCTTACCAGTGGAACACATGCCGAAAACGGTTCATGAATGCAAGTTGGTATGTCATAACGTTGGTTTATTGAAAAGAGAGCTAAGGGGTATAGTTGATCGACACCATGCACATTAACCTTGTCGATTTGGTTGAGGTGAGCAAGGAGGCTGATGGGGAACGGGTCACGACCTTCGAGTCGCAGCAAGCTCTGATTCTATACACATGCAAGACGAAGAAGTTCTTTCCAAAGAGGCATGCCCGCGCAAGTAGCCTATTGAGCTACCTGCTGCGCCAAATTCTCTAAACTGACCTTGGCAGCGCTTCTGATACTGAAAAGAATACTATAGTCAGTCGAATTTCTGAACGTATTTGTTGTGTCTTGGGTGGGGAAACCCAAATAAGGCCAAACAAACTATCTTATATGATACGGTGTACTATGTAGTTACGCTGCCTACCGTTTCAATCTTGGACAACCTCCTACTTCCTTATCCAACATAAGTGTCTGCGTAGCACACTTGTCTTTTCGAGCATAAAACGCCTCACCGCGTTCCACGAGGCAACCCCTTCTCAAGCTTCATTTGTGAAATTATCCCCGAGCCCTTCAATTCCAGGATTCGAAGTGAGTTCTAAAACTCACCACGAGCGTGCCGTCACGTGCTGACTACTCCAAAGCTAGCTGGAGGCAGATTGATTGGCATCCCACATTGCGGTGGTCGACGTTACTTTCCAAACAAAGGGACAGGTTGGGAAGGTCAACTGATTTAGTGATGATATGATGTTCACCTTGTTCTAAAGATGTGCATGTCTATGCCGTTTCCCGTCACAAGGCTATTCCCAATACCGTGATACGCGATTCCACGATTCCACGATCTTTGCTTCCTTGATTCTTTTGTCACACAACCACGGTCATATTCCCCTTGACCAGCTTCTACCAACTACCAGCGCTTTCGAACCTTAACCCGATTCTATCCTATCCATCCCCGTGTGGTGAGGCGGCACCTGCTTCTCCACACTAGACCCCAATTGCTGATCAATCAACCCTATCTAGGCCCTTATTATTCATGACGAACTACATGCACACATACCCAAGTGGCACTACAGATCCCATTCGCTTCCGCGATGATGACCCTATGGATGTCGAGTCCTCGAGCGAGTCTGGCGACTCATTGTCAGAATCACATTCGACCTCGGGCAGTCCTACACCCGGTCCCCAATTCCCTACTCAGATACAATCCGATGACCTGCCAATTGAAGAGGTCACAACGCTGTTGACCTGCGGCAACTGCTCGCATGACGTCGTCCTCTCTGGGCAGCTTATAACCTCCGGCATTCTCCTCGTCCCTGAAACCCCGGTCCCGCACATCCTCTACACCAATGCCACACCCGCCACGCACGAAGAGCCTCAGATACACAGTTACATACAGAGGACATCAAAAGCGATTGCCCAACTGGACTGGGAAATCGCTCGTATCAATGCAATACTACAAGTGCTCGTCCTCGAGCGCGACAAGTTGGTCCATTTGGTTGAAGAGCACAAGGCGCTGTTAACGCCTTTCAGAAAGATTCCTGCGGATATTCTAACGGAGATCTTCGTGCGGTGTGAGCGCGGTGCTAAGCGTGACGTTGTCCCAGATGTGCCTGATAGTTTTGATAGAGACGCTGGACCGCTCCTGCTAACCCAGATATGCCAACGATGGAGAGATCACGCACTGCGGATGCCAGAACTGTGGACGGATATACGAGTCCGTGTTGGTCGAGGGGAGCTGCAAGAGTCTCGTAGGCTGCCTCTCCTCCATGCATGGCTCGAGCGGTCATCAAACCACCCCCTAAATGTTTGTATGGTGGAACGACAGCTTCGTTCCCCTGTATATAACTCGGACTCACGTAACCTTGCAGTCGGGATGCTGATTAGTGCTGCGAGGAGGTGGAAGAGGCTATACCTCGCGCTGCACTCGGTCACAGTGCATTGGCCCCTATTTGCGGGATTGAAGGGTCTTCCGCTCCCCGCCCTGCAACATTGTACAGTCGTTACTCCACCGGAGGATCTGGTGACTGACTCTGGGCCGCCAAACGAAATATTGACGAATTTACTATCCGGTGCAGGAGCTCTGGCCTCACTAACGCTCGATTATAATATCCCAATCCTCGGGCTCAAATACCCACAACAGACGATTAGTCACTTGGACCTGTACACTCTAACCAAGGAGCGGTCGATACCTGTACAAATGGCCTTTGAAACCCTCTCCCATTGTCCTCGATTAGTCTCACTCCGAGTACGATGCCACGTCCCAGGACCGTTTGTGCCTTCCTCGCATCTCTACCATTCACACCTTTCCTCTCTTGAACTCCAAATCGACACCGACTCGGGCCCAGGGGCCGAAAGTCTCCTCACTCACATCACACCGCCTAATCTTGTTCACCTCGCATTATGTACTCCTGAGCTAGAATGGGACCAAGACACGATTATGTCGTTTTTTGCCCGTTGTGCTCCACTACACTCCCTCGCGCTACGGTGTAAAAAAATAGAAAAACGACAGTTGCTGGAAATGCTGGAGCAGACGAAAGAGCTAAAGTCGCTAATATTGGATATCGGACTCAATATCACCAATGATCTTCTTAGCGACCTTGTCGTGCCTACAACAACAGGGGCTCCTATGCAGTCAGACCTACCCACGCGAATACTCATTCCAAGGCTCAAATACCTAGAACTAGGTGGTCGCTTGTTTATCTCGGAGAATGATTTCCTTTCCTTGATCACTTCCCGTCGATACCCCTTGCCACAATCGGATGTGGCAGTATTGGACGAAGTTCACATTGACTGTGATGGGCTTGTATATGGATTTATGACCCCCTATCTTATTGACCAGTTGGACGAGCTGCGGTGGGAGGGTTTACGTATTCGGATAGTTGAGAGTGGATCTGTAAAATATCCTTAGAGTGATTGACTTGATTCCATGTATCTTTTCGAATAAGCCTCCCTCTCTCCTATTCTGTGTGAAGAGGTTTCTATGAGCCTATCATCCTGATTTTAAAGGGACAGCGAGCAAAAGGATTTGCACCAACTTTGCTAGGGGCATATTTGTCCCTGTTTATCAATTCCGTCACCTCGTCTCCGGCCCTGCACGCTGCTTCGTGCAGCACTCCTCCACCGACAATGTTACTCTCCACACTCCACATTACTCTCCTCACTTTCCTTTCCTTTTCATGCGCGCAAACGTTAATACCACCTTCTACCTTTCCCGACGTCTCATCCACTCCCCCTCCCCAAACAACAACTCCGGTGTCCATCTCCACAGTCATCACTCCTAGTCCAAGTCCCAGTGGAAGTGTGTCGGTATCGAGCAACGCATCACACACAAGTACAGCTTCATTCCCTAGTCTCAGTGGATACCCCTCCTGCGGTACGTACCCTTCCCCCGCCCCCCGCGTCTTCATCCCTTCCCTCGTTAAATTTATCCACTTTTGGCCAGTATCGAACTGCCTCGCAATGTCAATTTCTATGGTCGGTTGTAACAGTGTCGTCGACGTCAACTGCTTCTGCGCCGAGTACGAGTACCCATCCCATCCATCCTCTATCCAAGAACGACATTATTAACCAAATGCATGATGTATCACACAGTCCACGATTCCCGCTATCATTCGTTAATTGCATTTCGGGTGACTGCCCCTCCGAAATCGCCTCTGCCGAAAACCTCGCCCAGCGATTCTGCGGCGTCTCAAATTCATCGACTAGTCTTTCGTTCCCTTCTATACCCAGCACAACGACGACGGCCACTTCAACCTCGGCTACGACGTCTACGTCCCCTGTGTCTAGTGCCAACACGACCTTGCCAGGTTCAAATGCCAGTAATTCCAACGCCGCTTTCCCCTTGAGCCCGTCTTTCGGCGGGTTGGAAAAGGGAGTAACCGTTGGCCTTCTGACCACGGTGTTGAGTATTATTCTTGGAGTATACGTCGTGGGCTAAATTGTTACATTCTTATTGCTCTCCTATGCCACGAACATTACATCGATCTTGGGATTGGAAATCGCATAATTATAGACCACGGATTAATTATTGATCGCACGGTACTTGAGAAGTCAAGGTATACAAGTCGAGTCTAATTTTGTCATATGATAGGGGACACAGGGAACCATGGGCACAACGCTAAGCTCAAACAGGGACTACCCCTCCAGAATCAGGAGTACAGCACCCGCTTGCCTTAACGACTAGGCTACATGAACTACGCGAAATAAGGTTTGTTCTACACCCGGTGTTGGTTTTAATATCGCAGCAAAGATTAGGAGCTGCACTGTGACAAACCAATGTCCCGAAGGCCTGACCTAAGAATGACGGAGCACATCCTGGGCATATGGTATCCAGCGGTGACAATGTCTCCAGACTGGAAAACCTGTTCGTTAGATATACATCTGTAAATCTGACAAGTTTGTCAGACCCTCAGTAGCAAGAAAGAGGTTGCCAGCAGGGCGACAAAAATGGCGGGACATAATCAGACAGTGATACAGTATCACATCTTGAGTCGAACAGAGCCCTTAGGCATCGAGTTCGGCAGTTCCGACCACCACGCTTTTTTGTTCCCTGAGGTTGTTGACTCCGTCGCCTTCGTTTTTCCAACTCGCATCGTCGCTTTACTGGTCATGATCTGATCCGATCCACGTCGTTTGATGACGGTCGATAATCCCGAACTGATGATGCCTTTTCGCTGTTTTGTTGTTGGCGCAGGCTCATCTCCGTCGTCACCGCCACCTTCCGTCGGTTCTTTACTCTTTGTCGATTCACGCTTCCGCCTTTTGGTGCTGGGAGGTTGAACAGCCTTCACACCCTTTTCCCATTCTTTTTTATGGAGGCGATAAATCGCCATCGTCGCACGTGCATCCGTGACCTACAGAATGGAATGATTAGGAGACACCTCCCTGGGGAAATAAGTCCGAGAAACGTACACTGTTATGTTCACCTTCTTGAATTGTCAATCCTAGCTGTTCTTTGACGAGAGTCCGAAGAGCAATGCGCTTTGACTTTGTCAAATTGAATTTCCGCGCATATAGTTGGGTATCTCGAGTCATTTGATGTGGGTGCGAGAGTAGAAGCGCCTGTATGTGCGGTGGTGGTAATTGGACTCTGTTAACGAGTAGAGATTGGTGGAAAGGGGAATAGCACACTTTCAAATCGTTATGGACCGCGTGACCAATCAGAATCCTATCTTTTAGCATATCGGCCACTTGCTTTTGAACCTCTGCGAACGGCTTTGCTTCACATCACCATGAAAACTCAGCTTCCAAAATTTTAGCAGGACGCATATACTCACCTCCAACCAAGTCCTTCTCACGGATTCCACTCCACTGTGTTCGATAATCCACTACCCTTTCCCGCTGTCTCACAAATACATCCATCTGTATCGCGCCGTGCCAGTTTACCAAGCTCACGCGTGCAAGTGAAGACTCTTCTCCATCTATGCCGACACCCACCATTTCGCAGTCGATAGCTAGGTATCGACCTGGTCTAACATTTACATCCCATATGTCAGAGATAGGTCCAGTTCAACGGGTCACCTACTCACAGCTGCTGAGCAGGTGTATAAGAAAGCATCCCGGCAACCATATTCCTGAGGGATAAAAGATTGGCAGAGGGGTTCGTGGTATCGTCTAGATCGTCCTGCGGCGTAATGGGTATCGAGTGGTGCGTAGACGTTGATGGTGCAGGAGATGGTGAGGCAGTGATTGTTCTCGTTGAGGTGTGTTCTACTTTTCTGCGTTTGTGTGGACGTGAATTTGAAGGCGCTGATTTTTTCATCGCCTGAAGGAAATCATCAGAACTGGGAATGCAAATTAGTCTCTTAGAGTTTTGTTACTTGCCTTTTGGAGGGCAAGCCAGTTTGAAGAAGGTGGCGCCGTATCTTTCTTTGCGTTGGACATGAGGGATGGAGGAATGACATACCAAGTCGATCACAACAAGCGCACCACTTGTTGTGATCGTGGGAAATGAGAGAATCTGTTGGTTCATGCTCCTGTCGTGGCTTCCAAGCGACTTCCACAGAGGAACCCACTCTCGTCTTCCTCCAGCAGCAGAACGACCGTCCCGATAGTAAGCGTAGTAAGAACAAGGCTATCAAGGCCCCGGGTCCAAACCCGACTCTTGCCACTCGCCTCACGCATTCGACTAGTGTACCGACACTTCGTATACCACCTCTATATCACCACGATCACTGATACCGCTAGTGGGTTCTTTCATTTAATATGGGTAAATCAAAGTCCAAGAAATCTCAACTCAAGGTCTGCCCTCCGCCCCATTACCGAAGCAAGCGAGACTAATATCTGCAAAGAGATACCCCACACCAACGGATAAATACCTCATTGTTACAGATCCATGGGGTGGCGTGCCTGAACACGAGCCCGATTTCTTTAACAATGTTACTGCATGGTTTGAAATCATGTTCAAGCCCAAATACCCGGGTGTCCGGCCCAGTGCTATTTTTTATCAATGGACTGTATGTTCATTAACATCTGTTCCTGGAACGTGGTTTTGAACGCAGGGGCAGAACAAGAATATCATAGTCGAGATACCTGACCGCATTGATGTCGAACCATACCTAGGTGCACACTACTGGACGACATTCCTTGTCCCTCCACATTGCGATAACGTCGGCTCGAGAGCAAGTTACATCTATGAATTCGAAACCCGATTTTTCCCCATTCCTGCTGCTCAAGGTTCTTTTTAAACCACTCCTTATATCTGGCAGCTTTGGCTGATTAGCTCTTCGACCTTTAGGTGGCTGGAAACCAGGCTATGCACGATACACTAAGATCCGTCCCAACTTTGACGTCAAGGAGCCATATCCTGAGCCTCTTCCTGCGCCAAATTCCCCACTGCCGTTTGCCCGCAAGCTGCCGCCTAGTAGGGTGGCTGCAGCTGGTCAGGCTCTGCCGCTTCCGTTGTCGCCTCCTAATCTCGTATCAGGGAGTGTCAACGACAACACTGAGGTGAATGGTTCCCAGTCAAGTAAACCTGGCAGACACACTAGCGATCGGGCAAACGGGAATGGGGACAAGGACGAGGGCCAGGGCTCGACTCGTGGGCGTAGCGTAACAGCTGACATTCAAGTATCCGACCCTCGTCGACGAGATAGCACTGCGACTATAGATAATGTTAGTTGCATATCTCTGATGATACATGACCGGAGCTGGCTGACGTTTGCGTATGATTTAGGCCCGTTTCCAGGAGTATCAACCACCGGGCCATCTCGCAGAAGCAGAAGCTCAACTTGCTGATAACACTCCACCTCCCCAATCAGGATCAATGGCTCCCCCACCACTTTCCTCGCTAACAAAGCTGAAACTCGCGAAGAAGATGGATCCATATGAAGAAGGTTGGTACTTTATTCTTACCTACTGCTGAACCTTATCGCATACTTTTCGACACAGAAGAAGTGGCTATGGCTCTCCTTCGTCGGTCTGTTACAGCACCGGCCTCTTCAATGCGAGGAACATCCGTGAACAGCGAAATGGAGGTAAAACAAGAGCTGGTATCTCCTGACCAAGACGAAGATTATACACCATCTTTGGAACTCCAGGATGCTTTCCGAAGCCTCCAGAAACACCCAGAAGGTCACTCAGACGACCTACTTGACTTTATCGATGACGAAGAACAAGAGATCAACCTGAGGGTGAAAATAGAAGAAGACGAGGGCTATGAACCATCAGCAGAATGGGCTCAGGCATTTTCGTCTTTCAACCCATCCACCGTGAATTTAGCATCCGAAGGATATGAACCTTCAGAGTGCTTGCTGGCGGCTTTGGCTGAGCTTCCCCAAGGAATGGTCGACATGACCCCCCAAAGACCCATGTCGCCTGGTGACAGGGTGAGGGTCAAACTTGAACCTCGCGACGACGTACCTTTCGTAGCACGTATGTTTCTTTCTCCTTTGGCTGATCAGAAAGTCACTGATAGGTGGAGATTGTTGGTAGTGAGGGAGCGGGAGAGGTCGACGACGCTTGTATCTGAGCCCTCGGAGGCTCCAGGTAGGATGCGAATTAAACGTGAGTTTAGTGAGGAGTGTGTGTCGACGAAGAGGGTCAAATTGCTACGCTGACCATGCATAATTGGATGGGTATTGGAGTGTATGTACGAATTCGAGTCCAACAGTACGAGTAGAGATTATTTGACTCCTGGTATTGAGTGCTTAGGCAAACAGACACAATTTCAGGGCCATCTCACTTAGTCGTCCCTTGCTCGAGTTGGAAAAAGAAACAGTAGAGCAGAAAAAAATTACACTGTCCATCCGTTTCGAACGTTGGCTATACAAAACGTTTCCGCAGAGCCGTGAAACTGCTTCACTTCCTGGAACTCTAACATCCTTGTCTGGTACGTAAGCTACCGATATCAGGTAAAAGAGTGCTCCGATGAATTCATTAGTCGATGTCATACCGAGGATGCTGGGAGAAGAGGGTGTTGTTTACCTAAGTATGTAATAATTCTTAATTAGCTCATGGCACACTTCCCTTTCTCGGCCGCAGTGTGGTGTTCGGAAGTCCGAATCTGCCTTTCGAAACTCTCCACAAACCCACGGAGTTAAGCAGAGTCGAAATCCTGCTATTTCGCTACTCCACAATGAAACCGCAAATGCCCATGTGGCTCTGAAGGCAACGAGCGCCGCACTTGGCGAAACAGGGTTGCATGCAACAAGTCACACAGAAGAATGGTCTGAGGAGTTGATAAGGATGGGCTGTGTAAAATGTCCGAGTACGACAACGAGCCTTGGCGCAGTTGTGACTGTACAGTGCCACAGACAATGACGTTCAAGGCCCTACTATCCTGTCACACCCTATCTCGTCAACGTCTAGACAATGGTCCAAGTAACTCCTTCGACAATGCCCTCATCCTCGCTCGCAAAAACTGTGAAACCAGGCAAAGAAAGTCCGACATTATCTTTCCCAGGATCGGTGAAGTAGTCAACGATAGGCGCAGTCAAGGACTTTCCGTCGTCTGAGAATGGGGGGTGAGCAGTCATAGGAGCACAGCTGTGGGAAGTGCTCACAAGTAATCAAGGCGCTACGGCGGCAGATGGGATTTCTATGTTATGTGAAATATGAGATTAAGCTTTGGTGGGAAGAGCGGAGTCATTAATGACATACTTGTTGGGGTTTGCAGTTGCGCCCCTGCGCGAGGCCTTGTCAGCCTTGTGTTCGTAGTACACAAGCTTGAGGATGAACTCACGGAAACGACTTGAAAACTTGCTGCGAGACCGAAGAAACTATTTGAGAGGATGTGTTGGTGAAACCGCACGCCCCGGGTCCAGGGGTGAAGATGAACACTTTGGGCCGACAAAGTCAGCAAACTCCCCCTTCTCGGTGTGCTAATGAGGGATGTCACATACTATTGCCAACATGTTTCACCGGCGGTTTTCCTTGAGGCGGATTTTGCCCTTGTGCAAGAGCGAAGACACTCAGGACTGAGATCACAGAGACAAGTTTAGGGAGGGGGAACTGCATTATGGGTTTGAATGAGGGAGGGTCGTTCATTGAGGCTTTTTATTCAGGCCTCGAGCTGCGCGAAGTTGATGACACAAGGCTGCAAGGAGGCTTCTAGAAAGGTGAGTGGAGAAGAAGCAAAGCTAGGCTTGGAAATAACAAGTACCGTTGGAGACTGAGAGATAGGCGTATTATCACTAAGGTTACTGAGAATTACCGTGTACTGCTTCTTGTGCCTCAACATTTTTTCAGATTGCGGTCAGTCTGTGCCGCATCAGTTCATGAATGGTGTCACCACACATACTACGCTTCAATGAAGTGTTGCCAAGAGGTCTGGGTGTACTATTATTATATTTTCAAGTCTTTTTGTTATTTTACATCTTTACATACAAGGTGATGTAGGGTACGACAAGAACAGATTCTCGCCTATGTCAGGTCCAAAGGAGTGTACAGTTCAATCACGTTGGAAAATACTGGAAAAAAAGAACGAAGGTGTCCATAAGTGAAGCAGTGTCCTTCCTGCCAGGAAATACTTCACAGCACACGTTGCAACCATCAACCCCACTGCGGATAAAAAGGTTCTTGATACTAGGGTTTTCTCAACGAAGGAGACTGAAGAAATGAAATAACGGGCGATGGGGGTTTAATCAAGGGTGTAGTGACATAATGGGAAGCAGAAGAGGTTGAAAGACCCCGAAGACTAGCATCCTCTGGAAGCACTTCATTTACAACCTCCATGCCACCGTCACGGCGGACTTTACGCTTCTTGGAGCGATAACGCCTCGCGAATGGTCGCTCATCTTCATGAAGGGGCCCAACCGATCTGATAGACCCCATACGTTCAATATGAGATACCTGACTACTCGCTCGTACAAGCCCGGCTGGGTTGCGTTGGGCCCGAGCTTTGAGGAGGTTACCAACGAGATGAGTGTCACCTCGTTGCAATCCAGTTTCTTCCGGCGCAGTTTCGTACGTGAGCTCCTGGGATAGGGGTAGATGGAGATATGTGGCAGGATGAGGAGTCGGTGGTGATTCCGCGGTCGGTTGAGAATAGAGTGATGATGAGGAAGGACACCTTGACGGTGGTCGCGAAGGTGATGATGGTTCCTCCACAAGTGCAGGGGCGTTTGAATAGGAATTGGTGGACTGACCACTGGGTATGACGAGGGGAGGAAGCGCTGGGCGCTGCATTGAGGGGGGATGATGCTGTTGATCATTGAGCGATCTCGCGTCGGGAGAGTGAGGGAGGCAAAAGGATGATGGTGCAGCTGGTGGGAATGCAGCCGTCGGGCTAAAGGTTTCTGCAGAAGGCAGGCGGTAGAGTCCCGTCGTGTTAATCGAAAGGCTATTACGATTGTAAGGAGTGATCTCGTCGGCGCTCCTCAGTGTTGGTAAAGAAGCCTTTTCCCTGAGCGCCCCTTCATTCCTTATTGCCTTTGTCAACAACGGATCAACGCTTGCGTCGGAGAGATTCGCTTTGCGAGCTTGTCGAGCTCGTTCAGCTGGACTAGGATGGTACTGAGTTGCCGCCCGCCTCCGTCTTCGAAAGAGGATGATTGATACTATGAGAACACCAAGTAGGAGAGCAGCAGTGACGCCCAAGGCGACTGCGAGCACAATCTGACCACCTTGGACGCTGGATGTCCGTCGTACCGGTTCTGTAGAAGGGTCCATGAGTGAAGAGGGAAGAGAGAAGATGGCGGTGATCCAATGTCCGGGCATGATATAGCCTTCAATAACCACGGGGTCCACATAATTGGGTTGCTTCAGCACAGCTCAATAGCATACCTTGATGACAGCAGTGGCTGAAACAAATCTGGAGACGCTCGGCCGTGCACGCGCACGTGACCGACTTAAATATACCAACAAATATTCGGGCTTCCAGGAATTGGAGGCCGTCTGGTAGATGATATGCTTTTAGGAGTATCGCCTAGCGAGTCGGCAATCGTGATGCAAGAGCTAGAAGAACAAGCAAGACAGAGGCAGCAAAGACGGTGCCTTATGGATTCGGGACTTAAGGATAGGAATCAGGTGACAACCATGCAGTGCGAGAGAGCATAGGAGACCCTCCAAGTAGATGCTTATCGACGTTTCCCCTGAGTCTTCCTGGTCAGCCGTCTTGGAGCTTGGTCGCATGTATGCAGGGGTAGATTCTGTTATCTAGCTGTTTGAATGGTAGGTGGGGATAGGAACCCAAGAATGATGTAATGAAATCGCACACGGTCGGCATTCCCCGCCCAGCATACTTTGAGCTTCAACCACCCTCGAAGGAGCCGCCTGTGGAGGTGTAATCAGAGTTACGATATAGCTGCCTGGGAACTAGTTTTCGGGGAACGCAAAGGAGTCAAGCAAAGATGCCAGCTGTACGTCCAGCTCTCTGATATCTCGCTCTATGCAGACTCTCACTGCTAGGGGTAGGATTCTGCTTGTCAAGCAGAGGGTAGGTGTCCACACCTCCTTGACCACTGCAAACTGGAACTGATATGATTCTAGCGTGTGATCTACAGTCATGTCTAAACAAACACACGTATACCCCCGAAAAGTGCGACCATTTGTTGCGGCGACTCTACGATTGTTGTCAGAATTTCTATGACGCAACAGAAGGAAAGGGAGAATCCACCGCATGTCCCAAGGCTTTCGTCGTCAAACGTTGGTTGAAAGATCATCCCACAAAATAGGCAGGAATATTTACAAGGTTTTATATCCTAATCAATTTAATGATCGATTGCTCAGAGCACTGGGGACAGCAAATTGACAGCACTATTGTACACAAGAATACGGCACGACAGCAAGAATACTGCGACAGCAAATGACACGCATCGACAAAGTCTATCCATTGCATAAAAGGCATAAGGCATAATCATAATGAGGGATAGGAATCATATCAGCATAAGCGATCAAAATAGTTGAATAATGAAACGGTCAGTGAGCCAAATGAAACAGAAGAACAGAAAAGCGAGCACAGCCGTGCCCCAATCCCTGGCGAAATCTGCTACCCTTTCCTCCAAATGGTCCATCCATTGCGCGACCGCTGTGTTTTCCAGGACTTGATTGCGGCTACCACGACTAGTATCAAAGCCAACGAGTCGTGCACCGTATCTTAACACCCGTTCGTAAGCAGCATCTACTTCTCTTTTGAAATCCAGCATATGCTGGGCGATACTATTCCGAAAATCTACCATGTCATCGTACCAATCTGGAACTGGGAGGCGCTGCTCAGGGCCATATCCTCCGCACACAATTAAGCGGTAAAGGCCAAAGCAAGAGAGGAAATACAGGTCCACGCAGAGAAGGCGAAGTATCCGCTTCACCATCGTGTCTGGAGTGGTAGGATATTCTGTATCACGTACGCTGAGTCCAGATACCACGTGGAGGTTCAGAAAGCTCGTACCGGTAATGAAAATATGACGGTCGATGGATAAGCCTTGGACGGCAAGCGCAGAAAGTCGATTAGGGTCGCCGGGCTCGAAGATTTTCCACCTCATGGGATCAATGACCTAAGAGACCTTAGAGCTCAAAACAAGTGGCACACGCGAGCACGCACTGCAACGGACTCCAGACCCCACATTTTCTGTACGCTGAGCAGATCTAATGATCCCCCCGGTTCTAATGCGATATCGGCGGACATTTGGGCTTTCGGTCGAGAGGCTCTCAGCTCATCAAGTGACCACCAAAAGAGTAGACGTACGTGTCTTGCAATGGTGTCAAATGAGAACGGCAGATACACGTGTATAACTCACCCAGGAGGAGGCTGTCTTAGGTTGGTGCCATACCGCAAGTGAGGGAGAAGAAATTGGCGGAACCTATTCGCGTGTTGTTCTTCACGTACATGCTCCTCTGGGCTTTTCCACCAGATCGAAGGTTTCGAGAAACGAGGTTGGGGCTTAATTGGAGGAAGGGGTGGGTCTAGTTTAGAGCGAGCTGTAGGTGACTTGGTCACCATCATTGGGGTAGCTGATGGGGCTTCAGCCGCGAGGTCGAGTCATTTTCCCTTTTCCGCCTGATATAGCAGCCTCGTGAGGCGCTTAAAAACAACGGTTGTAAGGTACAGTGAGGGAGGGTGCCACTTGGAATATAAAGTCGCAGAGGAAACACAAGGTGTTGCTAGAGCCGTGGCCTTTGTGATTTACAACGTCGCCAAAGAAACAAGATATGCATGGTAGTAAATTAGGCCATTTCTCGCTGAATAAGGCTGTCGGAAGAGATGCAAGGATACGACTGGACTTCCAAGCATTAAGTCTTTATTACAAGTTTGGGCACTGTTGTCTCGATCTCGGACGCGTTCGCGTTGTTTGTCTTCATTTGGACGGCTCTGCTAATAGTGCATATAGCAAATATCAGTAAACACATCCCGATTCATGTAACGTCATCGTGAATACAACTGCCTGATTTTCGAGACAGACAGGGACAGACCAATATTTCATGTATCCTACAAATCGACCTGGAACATACGAAGTCACCAAAGCCCACGGCTGTCTGCACTTTTATCTCCTTCTTTCACATGCACTCCCTCTTCGCTTTTGTCCATGTCCGTCCCGGCTTCTCCGGGTACGATAGTCGAAACGTCCGAGGTTCATTTTCCCGTGCGAGCAACGTGTCACGTCACCTTGTCATGCTCCAGAAGCCAAGTGCTCCAGTGCTAGAGCAAAAGCCCAAACGAGGGCACGCACCTTACCTGGCTCGCGACGGCTCATATGGACCAATGAGGCTATAGGAGATTGCACTCAGGTGTATATAGTATGATCTATTTATCAAGCAATGAATTCGTCAACTCAACTTGAAAATTGCCCATTTAAGGGCAACTCCCATAAACCCATAACACGTGCTATGGTCACAAAAATATCCCATGCTGTGTCAAAAGAGACTTGAGGGGAACCTATGGCGTCGTATGCCGTCGAGGTATCAGATCTGAAATCGTTGTAAGTCAGTCGTGTCAATGATCTGTTTCTGTTGTGAGAGTTCGTCACAGCTGTCACATCCTATATTGTCACCAATTTTTCACCCAACGACCACCACACCGCCAACATGTCGAGCACCATGCAACTGCCCGTCGTCTTCACCACACAAACCCTATATCCCCTCCCGACACAAAAATACATGATACCTGCAGCCTGGAAGCGCTATCACCTCTCTCAACTCATCAACAAGGCCCTCTCTCTCGCCACACCAATCCCTTTTGATTTCTTGATTCGTGGAGAAATTCTGAAGGTCAGCTTGGGCGAATGGTGCGCAGAAAATGGGGTTGGCGAGGTAAACATTATCCTTTCCAGAAGGCCGCTGTGTAACATATTTGGAAAGCTCAGGAAGAAACGCTAGAAATCGAATATATCGAGTCAGTGCTGCCACCGCAGAAAATGTCGGATTTCCCACATGAAGACTGGGTTTCTAGCATTCTGTGTGATCTACAAGGGTGCGTAATAAGGTTCTGGGTCATTGGACACGCCTGATAATCTACATAGGTATCTACTAACCGCCTCATACGACGGTCGAGTCCGCGCCTTCGATTATTCCAAAAATATAGTCGCGACCGCACCAGTACATAATGCACCTATAACTTCCCTCGCTCTCATCCCTTTGGCGGAAAATGACAGTTCGACACACACGATCGCGACGTCGTCTCAGGACCTGACCGCCGCAATCTCCCGACTCGTGTTCGACTCCACTATGCCTTCATCGCCGTCAAAAACCAAAGTCCTCGCGACACTCCACCTACATACAGCACCCGTTTCGTCCGTTTCTTCAAATTCTTCTGGCACCCATCTCCTCACGTCCTCCTGGGACGGTTTGATCGGCCTCTGGGATACGACAGTCCCTTCGACTGATGAAGTTCCTGAGCCAGAGAATAACGGACACGAGAGGAAGAAACGGCGAAAGGTCGAGGATGAATCAAAACCACGCCGGAAGGCGCCTATCAACGTACTCAAATCACACACCGCACGCGTCTCAAAGGTCGTGTTCAGCGACAACCAAGGCGCGCAAGTGGCGTGCAGTTGTGGGTTCGACTCGACGGTTCGCGTATGGGATACCGAGAATGGTGTATGCACAAACACCATTGTACGTCCCCTTACTACCAATGCATTCGTGCAGACTATCTAATCGTCCCAAACCTCATAGGCGGCGGCGGAGAAACCTTTTCTCGATCTCGCCGTATCTCCAAGTGAACAGACCGCAGTTGTAACGTCAACTGACCGTACAATGACGTTGTACGATCTCCGTTCCGTTTCCTCCGCTTCCACGATTTCCGCTGCCTCGGGTTCCTTCATCCACCCCGCAACGCCCGCCTGTGTCGCTTTTGGGAAGAACGGCAATCAGGTCGTCACAGGTGCTTACGACGGTGTTGCCCGTGTATGGGATCTGCGGAGTACAAAGAGTGCGGTGGCAAGTTTTAAAGCATGGGATGGGAGTAAAAAGGTTTTGGATGTGGACTGGAAGAGAGGCGTTGTGGGGGTTGCGGGTGAGGGTGGGGTGGAGATTTGGAAGGTTGGGGAGGAATCAAGGAGAGATTAGGACTAGTGATGGACATGTGTTGGAGGTACAGAATAGATATCTATCTTACCCTTTGTGTTGTGCTTCTCTAGCTGCTGTCTATGCTGTCATAGGGACACGAGGTATGGGGTAGTTCGATGTTGATTATTAAGGTGGCTGGGTTTCTTTGAGAAAATAGGACAAGTTGCACATCCGGGCTAGGAGTTAAAAGCTTCAACGCTTTGATATACAACTCAAGATTGCAGTACGACCCAAGTAGAATTGGTGGCCGCCACTTTGACCACCACATAGGGGATACCATTTGATCACCCATCTGCATTCTGCTG
>JAEUWL010000408.1:0-23428 GCA_018524415.1 Podaxis rugospora
ATGCCATGTAACTAGGGCTCGAAAGCTTAATGGACGAGAATTGGGGTCCGTAACACAAGGTCAATGACAGATAGGTGTTTGTTAGTATCATAGGGATTATGGATGTACTTATCCTTAATTGGAGTGGAAAGGGTAAGGCTAAGACTGTTCAGAATATTAGAAAGCAAGCCTCTGTATGCATTGTGGTGGATAATGTAAGGGTCCTATTCCAGTGAGTGCACATTGAAATCACCTCCAGTGCAGACAAGATCCTTGGGGAGGAGATGGCTCTTCTCTTCAAGGAAGGAAATAGATAAGTCATCAGATAGGTCAAGATAGCAATTTAATAAATTAATCTTTTTTAGAAAAGAAAAGGAAATGAGCTGAAAATCTCTTGAGGTGATAATGTCAGGGTGCAGAGTAGGCATGAGAATGTTGTATGACCAGCAAATAAAGGTGACTGTCTGAGATTCCTCTCCATTAGAGAGAAAGATATGCTAATTGGGATTGTATGGTGTGCCTTTGTAAGATTTTCCTTCAGAGAACATGATGGATGGAATATTATAAATAATGCCAAATAGAGGTTTCTGTATACACAAAACCAGCATGTCCTTGAACTTATCATCATTAAGAAGAGACTCAACAAGGGATGAGAAATGATAGATGTTAAAAAACAAAACAGAAATGGAGTCAAGAGTCATAAGTGAGTGAGTGCATGCTTTAAGAGGTCCTTTAGATATTAGTGCCACAGGAGTTAGAATTATATCAGTCCTTCCAAGCTTTTATATCATGGAGCTTGGCAGAGATCCAATCTTGATCAAATTGATAACAGAAGAAGAGATATTTGTCAGAGTTGACCTGATGATCCTTGGATCTGCAGCACAGGTACAAAAAGCTAGCTACATGGGGCATTCAGTGACATCAGCTGGTATAGGGGGTTGGAAGTTAGGTCCAGTCTTTCTATAGCAGTAAAAGTCAACCCATTGGTGGTTTTCAGTCTAGTAGGGGTCTCTATAGATAGAGTACCTGGGATTGCAAGCCCTGCATAGGTATATTAGGTGGCCCTATCTCCAATACCTATTGTAGAGAGGGGAAGCATGTGCATGGTTGCACCTTAGAAAGTGCAGATCTAGTTCTTGATGAGTAGTGTGTGATTATATAGCAACTTGGCTTTTGTCACTTGTTGAGAGTCCCAGAGATTAAAGAAAAAGATGGCCAAATCAGAATAGAGGGAGACTCAGTGGAAGTATGGCTTACTAACAAGATGCTGAATCATAGCTTGATAGGGGGATTGCTTGATGACTATTTTAAAGTCATCAGCAGTATGAGAGGTCCCATCACCTTGGAAGTAGGGTAAATTCACCAGCTTCATGAAGGACTTTGATTCACTAGCTTCATGAAGGACTATGACATGGGAAGAGAAGGAACAATAGCATATCTGATTTCAGAGGAGGCAAAGGCTGACCTGTTAGAGTCAGTGATGCCTTTCTTAATGATAAGGAGTTTCTCATTAGTTGCAACTTGGTTTGTAGAGAGCTAGAGGGTTCTATCATTGGATCTGGTTGACTCCACTCTGAGAGAAAAGCTCTTCTGATAGAGGGTATTATTACAATTCCTTACTACCAATTTGAGTAAGATAATAAAGATTGATTTGAATATGTCATTATAGGAGACAATGATGTTCTTTTGTGACAGGCCCTAGGTCACCTTAGGTCTATCTGCAAGCTATGATGGTAACTTGGAGAAGGAGGGGGAAGGGGAAGGTTTTACATCTCTAGAGATATGGAGGAACTTAATGATGTCAACTGGCAACATCTGAGGGAATTGATTCTGAAGGGCTGCATATTTCAACAGCTCCTCAGGTTGAAGGGATGAGGGAGAACTAGAAGTGACTCTAGCATATGAGGGCCTCTGGGATGGGACTGAAGGGATATTAGGCCTCAGATGGATATTATAATTGATGGGGAAAGAGGAGGAAGAGTGTTATGGTCCTGAGGGTTTTATCTATATTTAGGCACACTAACTCAGCATAGTATTTCATATATTGTATTAACCCCTTAATGACTCTACTCTGACTCACCTGTTTATTCATTATGACTCATACCCTTACTCATCATCCATTTCATTTATTCTTAGTTTACACCTTTACTGTTATATAAATTCTAGGTAGAGCACCTATATTCCTTATGCTTTACCAACTTGTTCTTTCCCCTTTGCTCATTCTCAAGCCTTTGCCTTAGTTACAACCTGAGTACATAACAAAGGTCATAATAAAGAGGGAGGAACAGGGGTAGGCTTGTGAGGGGCCTAGACTACAACTAGCTTGTAGAGGGCCCTTCAGTGTATGATAGTACTCTAGGTGCTAAAGCTGTTATTATCCTTACCTTATCTATCAGAGGATGGAGGAGAGGGAGAAAGTATGTCAATATTATTGCTAGTCTTTGATAACTCACTAAGTTTATCCATCTGATTATCTAGTAATTGAGAGAGGGTGATAGTTCATGCAATATCAGCTTCGAGCTATAGATCTTTGGAAGAAAGAGGGGATAGGTCTCAGAAAGATACTGCAGGGGCTTTCTCCTTATAATGGCAAGCATGCTTCTAGATACTCAGAGGGATTGGGGTAGGAGATGCAACTTCCAGTGGAAACTGCATAGAAACAAATTTATAGAGGCTGATGTAGCTATCCCTATATAGGATAAGAGAGTCCCTCAATATTGGATTGTAGGCAATAAGTTGCAGAAGGTTAATAATGGGTATTATTCCATCCAATACCTGAATTTGATAGACTTGATCTATTTGAGCCCATCTTGAGATTACTATTACAATGAAGCCAAAAAGGGAAGTGATGAGTCTAAGGCCCTTAGAGTCCTCAGGGGTAGTGAGATTAGCATCTAAAAAGGTATTGTGGATGCAATCATGGATTGATGACCAATCTGTTCCATGGGACAATAGTGCTGCCTCAAGGCCTGGATTAGGCTGAGATAGGAGGGACAGAGGGGAAAGGGAGGAGAAGGTTTGGAGGGAGGAAAGGGGATTGGCTGGATCAGAATTAGCCCAGACATTAGGAGAGGGAGTGAATCCATGCTTGGCTGCAATAGATTGTGTAGCCATAAGCCCATGAGAGGAGGGAGCAACCTCTGGAAAGAGTATGTTGTAGTTGTTTTCATCTACTAGGGCCAAGGACTGGTACAGGGATCTTGGGGTAGAAGCATTGTCATAGTCTTGATCTTCCTTCACTGAATGATGACAGGAAGCAGTGTCATCATTGTCTCTCATTCAAAAGCTTTTGCAGGCCTCCTCAGAGAAAAGTGGTCAGTAGACATGGACTACTTGGTATACAATACTAGTGGAGAAGAAAGAGGTTGGCAGATGAAACTAATCTGTCCTTCAGGCTTGAGGAAAGATCCTTCAGAGGCTGCCCAAGGGAGGGTGGAAGATGGTGCTACATTAGTACTTAAGCAGTGGCAGGATAACTTGGAAGTAACTTTATAGCTAACTTGAGAGGTACCAGAGGAGCTCTTAGAGTCTATTATAGTGACTTAGAACTGAACTCTTTATTCCTTGTACTATGAATAACCAGTCCACTGAGAAGATGGTAGTTACTAAGAAAGGAAGGTGCTGGGACCTAATGTCATGGGTTAAGAAATGCAATCTTCCTTCCTTCCAATCAATCCTCTACAAAGGACAACTATATGATGAACCAAAAAGCCTTTGGAGGGCTCTTGATAAAACATACAATGTAGTATCTAATAGACCTGTCAATCTCAATATAGCTAACCTTGCCCCTGAATAAGAAGAGAGATCATAGCCCTCTTTCTTAACCAGAGAATTAATAGATATCCTTTTCCAAGCACATTACACTTCTCTACATGTTCCAGACAGAATCTTACAGAGTCTACCAGAGTCCTATGGAGTTCTGACCAGAATTTCCTTTTTTGGATGAAAAAGTAGTATTTGGAGGGTAGACTGACACCAGAGTCCACAGGATTCTGGTAGGACTCCAGTATCAGTCTACCTAAATTCTAGTCAGGAATCTGAAGAGGAGTTTACTAGAGTCCTATGGAGTCTGTCCAGAGTCCAGATAGACTCCTGCAGACTTCTGACAGGACTCTAACAAGACTTGAAATAGAGTAAAGTAGACTCTGTAGGACTCTGCCTGGAATCTGGACTGGAGTATATATATATAAATAATCTTCTAAATTTTTCTGATTTTTTGACTATATTTTCATTATTTTTCATTAAGATTTGAAAAAGTTATAGGGCAAACAATTTCTGGCAGAGTCTGTGGGAATTTCTTTCCATTCCAGTAGACTGATAACACCAGAACAGATTTCTGGTCCACTCAAATCTGTTCCAGTATCACTTTCTAGAATATTCTACTTGAGAAGTCCATCAGAAAATGTAGTTAACATTGATCATTGCAATCAATGTTGGTCAATAATAGGAGAAAGGCATGTAGTCCATGCACTTTCTCCTACAGTTGATGTAGCAGTGATTGCCATGTCAACTGCCCACCCTTCCTTTCTCTCTACTACCCAGCCCTTTACTCATACTACATTGCCTCCCCATCTCACCACTATCATTATAATCCTCACCATTGCTACCAACACTACCATCCCCTGCCCATGAGTTAGGAGCAGACAGGAGAGGGATACAAGAAGAAAATTGGGTCCCAGATAAGCATCCACTTCCTCTCCATATCCCAATCCTTACTCACACATTCCTTTCCCTTGTCAACAGCCCCTCCTGCCCTTGCTCTCTCAATCATTCCCCCATCCTCTCTCTTGCTGCTACCACTACTCTTTTCTCCACTTGTGAATGCCACTATATAGCCACAACTACATACTGCCATATTAGTAGTTTTTCTTGCTACTTACTCTTTCTGTTGACCCCAGCTTTATATCAAGATAAGCATATCCCCATTTTAATAGGGATCTGTACTCATAGTGCCATTTTCCCCCCCTCTTACTTTTCACTTCTGCAACAATACATCATAGCCCTCAATAGCCCTTCTCAGTATGTTTAACCCTCTTTAGACTTCTCATAGCAATGATAATGCATTCACCATCCTAGTAGACTCTCTCTGGCCAAGAATGATGCATCATAGCCCCTCTACACCTACTTTATATCCTATTAGACCCCTCCTGGCTAACAATGATATATTGTGATTATGCATGATACTTTTACACACTGTCTAGACCCTTCTTAGCCCTCATGACACATTTTCTCTAACAACAACATATTATGGCCCTCCAATCACCCCACTTGATATATTCAACACTCTGCTAGACTCTTTTTAGTGAATAGTAACATATCATAGCTGTTTTGTACTCTATTGGACCCCTTTTCTCTCAAAATGACATATCATAGCCCCTAAAATAGCCTCTCTTGATATGTCCAACACCTTGCTGGACCCTTTCTAGCTAACAATAACATGTCATGGCTATATATGATGTATTTATCCCCCTCTGAACCTCTTATAGCCCCTTGCAACATGTTTACTAACCTACTGGACCTTTTCTAAGTAATGATGATGCATCATAGCTGTATTGGACCTCTTTTTCCCAACAATGATATGCTATAACCCTCTAATGACCCCTTGCAATATGTTTACCAATCTGCTAGACTCCTTCTAGCTAACAATGATGTATCATAGCTATCCACAATATGTTTTGGTAAACATATGGACACTCTTGGTAAGTTCTCTTCTTCTATAGATCAATTATATTCACTAATTTTTTTAGGTCACTTGTACTTGTCCTCCCTCCCTGTCCTTTGCAGACAAAGTATATACTAGCTATAGTATACTTTTGTGTGTAATTTAGTCTTCTATTTAATCATATAATGCCACTCCACCAGGCTGAATCCCTCAACTCAGGCTCCATATTCAGAGTCTGAGTCAGTACTATCAACATCAAGTGCTAGTGCTCTCAAGCACAAGGCAAGTGCTACCACCACCTCTCAGCCCTCTAAAAAGTCAAAAGAAGCTGCTCTGAAATCTACTACAGCCTCTCATTCATCAGGGGCCCCCTATTCTCAAGCCTATGTAGATCTCCCTATTACTCCTCTATGTCCTAAGCCTATCACTAGCTCTACTCCCTAACCTGCCTAACCTGTCACCCATGCTTGTTACTTAGAGGTTGTATCTGCTCCTCCACTTCAGCCCAGTCAGTTTAATCTCAGACCTGAGCCTGAGCTTGAGAATCTAGGAGATGTTGATTTGTCTATTCTAGCTACCCCTCTACATCATTGTCCCTGAAGTCAGCCTCAATGACAGTGATATGGACATTGACAACCCAACCTCCTCTGCCCAGCCTTTCTCTGGGGCTCAGGATAACTTCTCTTGGGATGATCTTGCTAGTGCTTTACAAACTACTAGTGGTATTGTACATGGAAAGGCAGTGAGAAATATCTTTAATGCTACTGATCTGGATACTATGGATTCTGAGCCTGAAAGGGTTGATGGCTATATTTTCATCTATACAAATGAGGGTAACCTAGCACTACTGAAGCCTTCACCATCTGTCTAACCTGCTGTCAAACTTCACTATATATTCACATCTAGAATAACCATCCAAGTAGTTATTGAGAGCATTAAACAAATCTGGCTAAAAATTGCAGGTATATATATAACCCTTGATTTATTTCAAAGCTAACTTATGATTTAGTTTCTAATCCTCAAATCATGGGCCTTCATAATGGAACATGGGAGTCATTTGGCTCCTACAACCCCCTATTCACATATCCAGTCCATTGGAGTATTGACTCTAATGGATATAGTGCAGTCCATATCTTGATTGTAAGTTTTGTTATTTCTATGATTAATGACTTCACTAATTAATTTATAGAGTCAATATGATTCCTTTGCAGTTGGTCATGGCTGGCCAGCTAGGATTTCTCCAATTGCCTGGGCTGCAAGTCTAAACCAAAGTTGTACTAGCTCTCCCCTTTCTATGACATACTCACCATTAGATTCCCATACACTATCCCCTCTCCTAGAGCCTTCTTTTTTTTTTAAAATTGACATTTATTGCAATAGACTAGCTACTACAAATGAGTGCATGATAGCAGTCCCAATACCAAAACCAAGAAAGAAAAGGAAAATGAGAAGAAGAAATGGAAGCTAATGATAGTAAAGGTAGTTGAGACATAACCTAACTAAATATGATGAAATGAAAAGAGAGATGAACTAACTTAGCAAATCATAGGGGATTGTGCATAGGAATGTTGGAACAGGGAGCAGGAAGGCTACCTACAGTGAAGAGAGGAGAGGTTGATGAAGGGAAAACCAAGCCCTTTCTAGTGCACATCCAGGACTCCATTGGCAGTGATGCACTCCCTCTGAGAGAGATATCAGGTGGTGAACTCTTCTTGTATGATGGGTCCTTGGATCTGGTCTGCAAATGAGAATGCAATGGGATTTTGTTCAAGGAAATTGATGAGCCAGTGAAATCCATTGCAGAATCCTACTGGGTAGGAGAACTGACTGCAGTCACTGAGCATGTGGTCACATGTTTCGAGTGTCTCACTGCAAGGGCACAATGTGATGTGGCATCCAGGGAAGAAGCACTGATGAAAAGTGCCAATAGGCACATGATTGGTAATGTATTGGGTGAAGCATATGCATAGCTGGGTATTCATGCCAAGAGGAGAGCAAAGCCAAGTACCACCTTTGGTGTACTTGGGCTTGAGAGATTGGCCAGCTCCATCCTTGAGGTCAAGCCATGAGTTGCCATGGTATTTGGGATCATTTATGAGGGCATGCCACTGCTGTAGACATGCATTGGTTTTTTGGTTGTGAACAAACCCAATGGATGTGCAGAAGGGCTGACAACAATTTAGGAGAAGGCGGAGGAACTTGGTGAGATCATGCACTTGCTTATGGATGGACCATGATATAGATGAGAGTATGGACCAGAAATGAATGTGATTCAGGGGGGAAGAGGAGAGCTACGAATGGAGAAGGGGAGCTACCATGATGGCATCTTGGTGTGCACTATGGGGGCTGTATGAAAATAAAAGTTTAGCAGAGGAGATGGAGTCTGTAAAAACTACGAGAGAAGAGGCATCAAGAGAGCAGGCATAAGAAATGGCAGAAAAGAGTCCAAGTTGAAGAGCATACAATTCAGAGTCTGATGAGGTGACTTCACCACATGGGTGAACAGCAGAAGAAAGAATGTTCGAGGAAGAGGAACTGAAAACTAAATAGGCAGAGATGGCAGAAAGAGAGGGATTAGAGGGAACTGAGCTATCTGTAGCTACAATAAGAGAAATGGGAGAAGAAAAGGAAAGGTCATGTACATGTGAAGCATTGGAAATGTGGAGTGCCAAAGCCCCTTCTTTCAAAGGGTCTGGACACTTGATGAATTTGATTTGATCACAAAACAGGTCCAGCAAGCCCTGGTCCAGTTTGGCACTAGGGTATAGTCATTAGAACCAGTCTATGACTGCCTGTGCATCTGATACATAATCCAGCACTGTGGAGCACTGCTTGGTTTAGTGTGCATCTAAGGGGTCAATATCCTGGGTGAGAAGTTTGAGGGGATGAGAGGGGGGAAGGGTATGATATCACAAGGAACAATGCATTGCAAGCTTGGATAAGTGTAAGTGGATGGGGATAAGGCCTGCAATAGCCTCAACCCCACCCATGGGAGTAGTGTGAAATATGCCTGTGATCCAGAGGGCTGCTTGGTATTGCATGTGCTGGAGAGATTTGACAAGTCTATAGTGTCTTGCATTATGTATAAACCATAGGTGGAAACCATATATGGCAATAGGTACCACACATGTATGGTATAGCAGCCTCTTGTGGCATGGAGAAAGACCATGGATAGAGTTGCTAAGCATGCACATACATTGGATCATGGATAAGGCCTTGGTTGAGTAGAAGTAGACATATTCTTTGAAGGTGAGGCTTCTGTTGAACCAGAAGCCTAGGTAGTGGAGGAACAGTTTTGGGTAGATGGTAATGAGCCATCAATAGTAATGGAGGGGTTGGGGTCATGGGAGGGATGATTGGAAAAATGGAGGACCTCAGTTTTGTCCCTTTCAAGGATAAGTCTGAGGTGGAGGAGGTATGCTTCACATTCTTTATAAACCTGTGAAATTAACTGACAGTTAGTGATGACAGATTCTGATTGAACAACAATGAGACCATCATCAACAAGGGAGACAATTTTATAATGAGGATCATTGGAAAATTTATGCATAAAGGGGGATAGAGAAAGCACAGTGAGGATAGGAGAGAGAGTGGAGCCCTGGCCAACTCCAATGGAAGCTGGGAATTTTTGGGAGTGTTTATTGTTCCAGGAATAAGTGGTGAAATGATTGTCCAAATAGTCCAAGAAAAAGGAAATGAGGTAAGAGTTGAAACCCTGGTGATATAGTATAGAGATGAGGATGGAGTGGTTAGTTGATGGGAAGAATTGGGCAACATCAAAGACAATGATACTTGTTTTCAGTTTACATTTCCAACCTGTTCAAATGAGGTAAGTTACATAGACTCCAGCATCTTCTGTGGAGTGCTGAATGATTCCTCCAAACTGGAGGGGGTGAACAAAGTCATACTGGGATGCCTCAAATTACATTCTGGCAGAGATCATTTTTTCAATCAACTTACCAAGTGTGTTGAGGAGAACAATGGGCCAAAACATTTTTGGTGTGGAGTAGTGAGGTTTGTTAGGTTTAGGAATGATGATGGAGGTCGAGTGCTTAAAATGCTCCAGTCATGTCAAAAATTCAACATATTTGGATGTGAAGAGGAGGAAATTTGTGCAGAGAATAGCATTAGACATAAGATGCTTGATGTGGGCCCATGATAGATAGTTAGGACCAGGGGCTGATACATTGGCACATGGCTTGAGGGCATCAACAAGCTCAGTGTTAGAAAATGGAAGCTACAGATGCTCTGGATGGGCATCAAAGGATTCTCTCCTAGAGCCTTCCAAGCTCCAACAACTCCCTCTACTGACTCCTTCAGAGGCCTCTCCTGTGTCTTTGACATCTTCAGCTTAGATTGAGCTAACTACCTCTAGTTAAACTAGTATCCCTTTATGAGAGTAACTTATTGAGGCTCTCTACATTGACCCAACCCTTGCAACCTCCAACAACCAAGGAATAAGCAGTGATATTCATATCTGTTACAAGAAGTAGGTAGTGATTGAGGAAGCCAAGCTCATCTTCCATCTGCAGTAATCCCTATCAAACTGAGAATCATCAATGTATAGCCTTCTGCTGCTGCAAAAAGACCAGGCCTAATCTCTGACCCCCCACCCCAGCCAATGTAGCTGAGTGTCCTCACATGACTGACTTTCCATGCCTGACATGTAGATCTAAGGATCACTAGGTCAATTCTGACAAATGCCCATTCTTCTGGTACTGATTTGACTAGGACTGGATCTCTAACAAACTTTGCAACCTGAAGGTGGACAAGAACCGATGCAACTTCAACTCCTATGATGTCAATGTCTAAAAGACCTCTTGGCACACATGCTAATTCAATCAGAGCTCTGGACTCCATCCCTGTTTTATTCTTCAATGTACATTGCTCTTTTTCCCTTGTCAAGTCCCTCCTAAGTAATGATGACTACAAGGACATTTTGGTACTATGCTTTCAGGAACCCTCCTACAGCATTATCTGTAATATCCCTTCCACCATATTATCTGAAGGAGAACCTTACAAAAGCACACCATACAACCCCCATTGGCATATATTTATTTTGGATGAGGAGCAACTGCATACTACTACCTTCATTCACCATTCATGTGACATTCTCATACCTACTGCCTATTCTAACATTATTGCTTTATGTGATTTTCAACTTATTTCCTTTTCTTTCCCAGAAAAGATTTATCTACTAAATTGCTACCTTAACTCATTGAATGACTCATCTATCTCCCTTCTTGAGGAGAAAGCTTACACCTTCCCTAGAAATCTTATATGTGCTGGGGGAGACTTCAACTCAGACTTGTCTGAATGGAACCCACACATTTCTCATCATAATGCATGAGGAGACTTACTCTCAGACATTATGAATGGCCTCAGCCTCACCCTGTCCACACTGAGCAAGGTTAAGTATACCTATATCCCTTATGATCCTAATAAACACCTGTCTGTCATTGACCTCATCATCATGATAGATAGTCCATCCCACAGCCTGGTCCACCAAATCTGTGATGACTGGCATACCAACCCCAACCATTGCCCTCTCCTTACATCCATCCCCACTTCCTTCCCCTTTCAGCCATTTATTGAATGCTTCACAATCCCAAGAGACTCTGAGGAAGAGACTCTCTTTCTATACTCTATCACAGCTTGCCTTCAAAACATCCTAGCAAACTTCTCATCAGCATATGATGTCTACTCCTTTGCCAATGCCATGTTGCAAGTCATTAATGAAGAGTAGCAGCAATGTGCCAAACTGGTCAAGATATGCACATGCTCCAAGCCTTGGTGGAACCAGGAGTGCTTGTCAGCCCTCTGGGTCTTCAGAACCCATTGGTCCAGGTCTAACTGGACTCACTTCAGGCACACTACATGCTGAGCTAAGTGCTAATTCTTTGATCAAAAAATCAAGGACATTGCTGAGGAAGATAGACACCCCTGGGACCTCATGTCCTGGATCAGCAAGCAGAACCTTCCTCCCTCTGAATCCATCACATATAATGGGAAGAGCTGTGATGATATAGACAATCTCTGGACTGCCTTAGATGCCTCTTATAATTCAGCAGTAGACTGCTCTATTGATCTGAGTGCCATAGAGTCTACTGATACCCAACCAGAATGCCTATGGCCTCCCTTCTCAAGTGCTGAGCTCTTTGATGCTCTCAAGCCATGTGCTAATTCATCTGCACCTGGCCCTGATCACTTATTGTGGGCCCACATCAAGCATCTGATGGCCAATAATGCCTTCCAATCACACTTCCTCACTTTTGCTTCCAAGTGCATTGAGTTTTCTACCTGGCCAGAACACTTCAAGGGTTCTATGTCTGTTATTATCCCAAAACATAATAAACCCACTATACTACCCCAAAAATGTTCCACCCCATTGTCCTGCTCATTACACTAGGTAAGCTCATTGAAAAGATGATTTCTACTCAGATGCAGTTTGAAGCATTCCAGTTCAACCTCATCTACTCCCCTCAATTTGGGGGCATCATCCAGCACTCCACTGAGGATGCTGGCATCTATGTTACTCATCTAGTCTGTACAGGTTGGCACTGCAAACTCAAGACAAGTGTTATTGCATTCAATGTAGCACAGTTTTTCCCTTTTACCAACCACACTATCCTCATATCTATCCTTCACCATCAAGGCTTCAACTCACACCTTGTCTCTTTCTTCTCCAATTATTTAAAAGACTATTATACCATGTACTCCTGGAACAATCACCTTTCTCCTAAATTCCCAGCCTCAGTTGGCATTGGCCAAGGATCTGCTCTTTCTCCTATCCTTACTGCCCTCTCCCTTTCCCCTTTTATGTACCAATTTTCTAACAATCCTTGTTGTAAAATAGTTTCCTTTGTTGATGATAGCCTCATTGTAGTACAATCAGATTCTGTTATCACTAACTGCCATCTTTTATCATAGGTTTATAAGAAATGTAAATCATACCTTCTCTGTCTTGGCTTTGTTCTTGAAAGAGATAAAACTGAGGTCCTCCACTTTTCTAACTGCCCCTCTCATGACCCCAACCCCCCAGTCACTATTGACTCATCTTTCACTATCCACCCTAAACCATTCCTCTGTTGCCTAGGCTTCTGGTTCGACAGAAGTCTTATCTTCAAAGAATATGTCTGGTTCTACTCCACCAAGGCTCTTTCCACTGTCCAATGCATGCACATGCTCAGCAACTCTATCTGCAGTCTCTCTCCTCTATATAAGAGGTTGCTCTATTGCTCATGTGTGGTTCCCATTGCCACATATTTCTGATTATGGTTCACTTGCAATATAAGATACTATAGACTCATAAAGTCCCTCTAGTACATACAATGTCAAGCCACCCTCTGGATTACCAGCACATTCTGAACTACCCCCATGAGTAGAGTTGAGGCTGTAGCAGGCCTCATCCCCATTCATTTATATCTATCCAAGCTTACAAAGAGATGTTCTCTGAGATATCACACCCACCCTCCCTCTCACTCCCTCAAACTCCTTACCCAGAATGTCAACCCTCTTGATACATACCAAACCAAGCAGTGCTCTACAGTGCTCAATTACATATCAGATGCACAAGTAGTCACAGACCAGTTCTAGTGACTCCACCCTAGTGCTAAACCTGGCTAGTACCTGCTAGACTTGTTTGGCAATCAAATCAAATTTATTGAGTGCCTGGACCCTTCTGTTAAGGAGGCAGACTCCGGACAGGGGCGGGCTGTGAGCAGACAGAGGCGGATGTTTGCAGACTAAGGGTAGACAAGGCCTTGGCTTCAACTTATGTGTTGTATCCATTGGGAACCATAGTAGCCTCACTTGGCCAATCTACAAGCTCATTGGATGGGAGCAGACAGAACAGATGAAGACAGGACAGACCCAGACAGAAATGGGACTGTAGCAGGCAAGAGAGCAGAGGGAGAAAGTCCTAAGTTGATATTCTGACTGCCGAACTACAGTAGAGGTAGTCTACTTATATACTAGCAGTCAGGATAAGGTCTGGGGATAGGTAGTCAAGTAACTAGTAATTTGAAAGTCCTTGAAGGAATTATCAGAAACAGGTGAGGGCTGAAACTATAGTGAAACTACAGTGAATTTCAAAGTGAGGAGTGTCCATATGGCATCTGGACAACCAGGGGTAGCGAAACAATCAAATAGTAGAAGGTCTGGATTTGGGGAAAGATGATCATTGATGGGATAGGGGGATGAAATGTATATGAAGGAATTAGTTATTGGACTCTTGATAGAGACTGGGCAGAGGGGTAGTCTGGAGGAATGAGCTCATGAGGGGGTATTTGATTAGATCGGGAGGTGAACAGGCTGGTCTAGACCCACAGAAGATGCCTTGTAACCAAGGCTCAAAAGCTTAATGGACATGAAGTGGGGTCCATAATACCTTTGAAAGAAGGGGCTTTGACACTCCACATCTCCAATGCCTCATACATACAGGACCTCTCCTTTTCCTCTCCTGTTTCTCTTTTCTTAGCTACAGATGGCTCAGTTCCTTCCAACCCTTCTATTTCTACTACTTCTACTTATTTACTCTTCAGTTCTTCCTCCTCAGACATTTTTTCCTCTTCTGTTCACTCTTGTGGTAAGGTTACTTCCTCTGACTCTAAATCATATGCTCTCTACCTTGGACTTTTCTCTGCTATCTCTCATGCTTGCTTACTAGATATATCTTCTATCATAGTTTTCACAGACTCTATCTCCTCTGCTAAACTTCTTTTCTCATACAGCTCCCATAGTATGCATCAAGATGCCATTGTGGTCACCCCTCTCCTTCATTTGTGGCTCTCCTCCTCTCCTTTGAATCATGTCCATTTCTGGTCCATACCCTCATTGGCATCATGGTCCATCCATAAACAAGTACATAACCTTGCCAAGTCCCTCTACCTCCCTCTAAACTACTGCCAACCTATCTGCACATCCATCAGGTTCATTCACAACCAACATACCAGGACATACCTGCAACAATGGCACACCCTCATGAATGATTCCAAATACTGTGGCAACTTGTGGCTCAACCTTAAGGATAGAGCTAGCCAACCTCTTAAGCCCAAGTATGCCAAAGGTAGTACTTGCCTCTGCTTCCCACTTAGACAAAACCCTCAGCTATGTGTGCACTTCATCCAATGCATCACCAATCACACATCTATCAGCACCTTTTGTCAGTGCTTCTTCCCCAGGTGCTACATCATCTCTTGCCTATACAGTGAAACACTCGAGACATGTGAACACATACTCAACAATTGTAATCATTTCTCTTATCCAATAGGATACAGAGATGGATTCTATTGGCTTATCAACTTCCTTGAGCACAACCCCACTGCATTCTCATTTGCAGACCAGATCTAAGGACCCCTCACCCAGGAAGAGTTTGCCACTTGACACCTGTCATAGAGGGAGCACATTACTGCTAACAGTGTCTCAGATGTGCACTAAAAGGGGTTTGTTTTTCCTTCCATCACCCTTTCTTCCTTCTACCATAGGTAGCTCCCCCTGCTCCCTACTTCATTTCCCCTACATACTTCTCCTTGTGATTCATCAAGCTAGTTCTCTTTTCTTTTCATTTTATCATCTCTAGTTAGATTACATCTCACTTACCTCTCTACTATCATCCTTATCTTGTTCTTTCTCCTTTTCTTTCTTAGTTTCAGCATTGGGACTGCTATTGTGCACCCATTTGTAGTAGCTAGTCTATTGCAATAAACAATGATTTAAAAAAAAAAAAAAGAATGAGGGATTGCCCAATAGAGATGTTGAGATAGCCCCAGCTGAGCAACATTGGATGCACCATCTACAACCTACCACTGCATGTACTGTCTAGGTGAGGAGGAGTCTACTGACTATGGCAAGGATCATACATATGTTAGAAGAGCAATGCAATCACCTTTTCCAGAGGATAATGATCAGGTTGCAGAGTATATGCCTCCCTTGATCTCTCTCACACATACTGACTATTCCTAGGCCTTTATTGCAGATTCAAATGTAATCACTGAGATTGACCAATAGATATGGACTGAATAGGATACATATAATATAAATAGTGCTATTGCCTGTACTGCTAAGCAGGATATTTTTAACAGAGCACTAATTTTGTTATGCCTATTGTGTGAAAACTTGAGTAGCCTGAGTTATAACTCAGTGAACTCTGGATTGAAAAGGTTTCTAGTAGAGTGGCTCCTAGATTCAGGTGCCAGTGCTTCCTTTACTGTGCATTATAAGGATTTTGTCACCTTTGAGCATGGGAATTTTGGTCAGGTGATGACAGCCAATTCCACAGCACATCTGTATACTATAGGATGGGGAATTGTGATTTTAGAGCACAGTATTGATGATGCAGGAACAAACCAGATACACTGCACTAAACTGTGGCCAGTGTTCTATTATGAAGGAATGAGCTATCAACTGATATTATTAGGACAGCTTCACATATCCAGATTGACATTGGAGGCTAATAGGTTTGGCACCAAGTTCTATGATGATCATGGCAATGTCATCTTGCAGTCTAGGACAAAAGGCTGCAGGGGCACTTTACAAGTCATAAATTCTCATATCTGTTAATCAGCTGAGAACATGACTGCTGCTGAAGAGTCTAAGGACCATGAAACTTGGCATCAATGTCTAGGTCATCCCAGTGATATTGCATTAAAGAAATTCTTTGAGAATACTGCACAAGTTCCAAGAATAGTCATTCTGCAGAACAAGGGTATTTGTGATAGGTGCATTAAAGGTAAAATGATAGCACTATCATATCCTGCTTCAGAATTCTAAGCATTGGCAGTTCTTGAACAAGTTCACTCTAACCTATTTGAACTTCTTATCACATCATACCACATATATAAGCAGTGCCTATTGGTGCTTGATGACTATTCTAGTCTCACATCATGTATATTTCTCTCTACAAAATCTCAGACTGCTCAAAAGCTTCAAGACCTGATTATGAACCTTCAGACCCTTTCAGAAAAGAAGTTAAAGTTCCTATGTACAGATTGTGGAGAATACACTTTAGTATCACTAAAAATGTGGCTTGATGAAATTAGTTGTTCAGAACTAACTCCAGGTATAGGGGTAGACTGCAAGTGGACAGAGTTGGGTGTCTGCGGACCAAGAGTATGAGGCTGTGGCTTCAGCTTATGTGCTGCACCCCTCTGGTACTGTGAATGGCCTCATTTGACCAACTACAGACTTGAGCAGACAAGTGGACAGAGGTCAGACAGAGATAGGACAAGTCTGGACTGAAGGGCAGACTTGTAGCAGACAAGCAGGAGAGAGGAGAGAAATCTAAGTTGATATTCTGACTGGCTACTATAGATGGCTGCAATCCTACTTATATACTGTCAGTCAGGGTAGAGTCCAGAAAGTAGTAACTAGGTAATAGCATTGTTAACTACTCAAAGAGAACACAAGTAACATATGAGTTAATATCTGTAATGAGGACACGAGGGTGGGGAGCCCATCTGCATAGTATCTGGTCATCTGGTAGGATGAGGATAGAAGTGAAATATCAGATAAGTGGGTAAAACCTAGATAGGCAAATGATAATCAAGGAAAAGAGGAATATCCATGGATAAATGGAAAGAGAGCATGATAATCAGATAGGAATTCTGATGGAAAAGAATGATGAAGGGAGTGGTATGGAGAATAGCATTTCCAGAGGGAAGATATCTGACAGAGATGGAAAAGGTTAAACTGAATAGGATCTATGGAATCCAGGTTGTAACCAAGGCTCTAAGAGCTTAATAGGCATGAAGTGAAGTCTATAACAGTATTCCCCCCTTAGGGCCAAGCCTCTGAGGTCCAGAAGCAGACCAGGTATCTGTCCTGAACTCTCTCCACTAGATTTAAATGAGTACCCTTAGATGGTGGACTTCATTTCCTCAGCCTATCAACTTGTCTCACAATATTGCAACCAAACAACCAAGCCCCTAACACCAATCTCTCTTTTGACCCAGCCATGATAGTGGCCTTCTCCATCTTCTACCAGCAATAGCAGAGGGAGTAGCAGTCATCCACAACCATGGAGTGCCCTGTTGCAGAAGTGGGTTCTAGCAGGAAAAAAGTAAGGGTAGAGGAGGCAGAGGCAGATGCACCAGTAGAGTGGATGGAGAAAAGGAAAAGGAAGATGAGAAAGGCCAAGGAGAAGCAGAGATAACAGGAGGAGGCTGAGGAGGTGGAGCAGAGGAGAATTGAAGAGGAGAGATGGATGAAGGAGCAGGTGGAGGAAGAGCAGAGGCAATAGGAAGAGGAGGAGAGGGCTTGGAAAAAGAGGGAGGAGGCAGAGCAAATGCAGAGGGAACAGGAGGAGAAGGAGAAGAAGACAAAGGAGGAGGCAAAGGAGAAAGGCAGAGGCAGAGGCAGAGGCTAGGAAAAGGGCCAAGGGAAAAGTGGGAAAGGTTTGGACAGACTCAGATGTGGACCTAGACATCCAAATCATGGATTATCCTATGGGCTCATGTAGGTAGCTTTCCATGAAGATGAGAGGTAACAATATCTGCTACCACTGCAGATGGATAGGAGCTGATTGCCAGCCTTATCAAAGTAAGTCTTCATCATTTGTTAACTATCCTACTGACCTCTTTGTAGAAGACAAAATGAACTCATGCACCCAGTGCTACATGAAGAAAGCCCAGTGCAAGCTGTTTCTTGTGGAGGAAACAGTGGACCAGGAGAATCTGCCTCTGGTCTGCCCCATCCCCCACATTCTCAATCCCTTTACAAGGGATGGCAAGGATATCATGGAGTCAGAGGTCAGAATGATTGGTGTCCTCCAAGGCATGGTAAGTGCCTATGTAGAGGATAGGGTTGGCAGTAAGCTAACCCAAGAGTATGGTAGGTACTGTACTACAGCCCATTGAGCAAGGAACAGGTTGCATTATTTATGGACTTGGCTGAAACCCCAATAGAGGCTGTCTACACCCTTACCACAGAGATCACTGTACTCCAGAGGGTGCAGCAGGAGAATAATGCTCTTCTGTGGAAGGTATTTGACATCATGGAGGAGGAAGTCCTGCAAGCACAAGACTCAGTAGTGGACAGGAGTAACTTGGACAAGGCAGAGGAGGAACAGTGAGGGGAAGTAGGCAATGATATCCAGGATATAGACATAGATGAGGGGGTAGAGATGGTTCTGGCTGAACTAGAGGGCATGGAGAGAGAGAAGGGGGACAAGTTGGAAGAGGACAGGGAGGAGGAACCCAGACTGGATGACATGGAGGATGAGGAAGCAGAAGAGGAGGAGGAGGAGTCCAAGGGCAGAGAGGTGGATGAGGAGTAGATCCACCCTCCTTGTAGATATAAAAGTTTTTGAACATTTTCTCTTTGGTTATATAATCAATTTTCTTGAGTGTGCCAATACTGGTGAGAGAGATAATGAGGTCAGAAACCAACAAGATAAGCACAGTTAGAGAGAAGACAGAGGGTCAGACTTATCTGGATAGCTGGCATGAAAGTCAGCTACTAGCTCTTGTGCATGCTCAAGTTCCTTAGTCATTAACCAACTAGATTCTTCATTTGTGCCTTCATAACTGGCCCAAATGACTTTGTATAGGAGCAGGCATGTCTGGCAGTACCAGTTAATCTTGGAGTCTACAATCTGCTCAATCTTGTATTCAGGCTCATCATCAATGATGACTGGAGGCAGAGGCAGAGAGACACAGTTGGGAATAGTATTGGGAGTGGAAGGCTCAAGCATAGAAATATAGAAGACAGGGTGAATGGTACACATATTGTCAGGGAGTCAGAGGGTGAAGGAATGGGAGCCAGCTTAGGCAATGATCTCATATGGGCCTAGGAACTTCTTAGACAGTTTCTTTGAAGGCCTAGCAGTCCAGAAGAACTAGGCTTTGACAAAGACTTTGTCACCAATCTTGAAGTCTAGAGTAGACTGATAGTAGGCATTAGTAAACACCTGATAATGCTCCTGAGCTCAAGCAATTTCAATCTTAAGGACAGAATGTAAGTTGTCAAGGTCAACTGCAAAGTCTCAGGCCTGGGTAGATGTGAGATCTCATTCAGGATGGACTGAGATGGCAGGGTGGTAACCCTTGTTAGCAAAGAATGGAGAGACACCTGTAGTAGCACTGGGTATGTTGTTGTAGACGAACTCTGCAATGGGAAGCAAGTCTGCCCAATTGTCCTGCTGATAGTTACAATATACTCAGAGGTATTGTTTGAGCATCTGGATGGTCCACTCTGTCTGTCTGTTGCCTTCTAGATGATACCTGGATGTGAAATGCAACTTCATGTCTATGGCCTTGCCCAAGGACTAGAAGAAGTGCAAGATGAATTTGGAGCTGTGATTAGACATGACATGAGAGAGGACACCATACTTCAAAAATACATGGAGGACAAATAGGTGAGCAAGTTCAGTGGAGGTGATAGTGTTGTGTGTTGGAATGAAAATGCTTTGCTTAGTGAGATGGTTAACTATTATCAGGATGGTGTCAAAGCCAGAGGACTTGGGGAGCTTCTCAATGAAGTCCATAGAGATGGAGTGCCAAGGGCAATCCAGGATAGGGAGTTGCTTGAGGTTTCCATATGGACAATGATGCTGTAGCTTACTCTGCATACAGGTTATGCAGCTTTTGCAGAAGTCCTTGACAAAGGAGTGGACATTCAGCCAGGTGTAGTCATGGCAGACCAATTCTAGTATCTTATTTTGACTAAAATGTCTGGAGAGCATATAGTCATGCTTATACTGGAGGACTTGCAAGTGGAGGTCATTAGAGTTGGAGATGTAAATGCAGTCATCAAGACAGAGGAAACCATCTAAATCCATAGACCAGCAATCTTGGGAGTCAGAGATATGCTCAGCAGCAAGAGGATTGGAAGGAAGGGCAGAAAGAATGTCAAGATGGAGCTGCTCGTAGTCAAGGACCATGGCCACTCAGAGAGATAGGGAGAAAAGGGAGGTAGCCTAGACAGAGGATGCAAGTTGTTCTTGAGTGAAAACTGGTCTGAAGTTGTAAGGATTTACTATAGTATAGTCATTATTCCCCCCTTTAGGATAGACATCCCATTGTCTAGTCAATGTATCTGGTTTTGTCCTGAGGCATCTAGGGCAGAAGCAAATGATAAGATTGAACTGCAACAAGTATTCTGACCAATAAGCCTGGTGACAGGTCAGAATCTTAGTAGTGGAAAAGTACTCAAGGTTCTTATGGTCAGTGACTATGTCAATCAGTAAGGCAGAGTCCTCAAGGTAGTGTCACCAAACCCAGAAAGCCTCAAAGATGGCCAGTAGTTCCTTATTGTGAGTGTCATAGTTGGACTCAGATATATTGAAGGTGTGGGAATAGAACACAATGGAGTAAATATCACCATCAGGAGCAATGATGGAGAGAATGGTGGCCAGGGTGTAATCCAATGCATCTGTCTCAATAATAATCTGAGAGTCTGGAATCTAGTGAGTCAAGACTGGAGTTATGGTGAAAGCCTTCTTGAGTGTCTCAAAAGCTTCATACCACTCTGCCGTAAAGTTCTAGGGAGGACTCTTATAGGTGAGGCAGGTCAAGGGGACTACAATGTCTAAATAACCATGAATGAAATGGTAGTAGAAGTTAGTGAAACCTAGGAAGGACTGGATATCCTTAATCTTCTTTGACTCAGGCCAGTCTTGGATAATCTTGACTTTGTCTTCAGATATCTTGAGACCATCCGGGGACAGGATGTAATCAAGGTATTTGACTGATTCTGAATGGAACTCACACTTGTCTGCTTGTGCATATAAGCCATACTTGCAGAGCCAATAGAGGACTTCCTAGATGTGTTGTTTATGTTGGAAGATGTCATCCAAGTAGATTAGTATATCATTCAGATAGACAGTAACACATACATCTAATAGATTGCCAAAGATATTGTTCATGAAGCACTAGAAGGCTGCTAGAGCATTGGTGAGTCTGAATAGCATAACCATCCATTCAAAGAATCTGTAGCAGGTCTAGAAGGCAGTTTTCCACTCATTTTCCTCAGCTATCCAGATGAGGTGGTAGGCATGATGGAGGTCTATCTTGATATAGATACAAGGTTTGTGAAGAGAATTGAGAAGGTCAGAAATCAGGGAGAGGGGATAACAATCTTTCTAGGTGATCTTGTTGAGCCCATAGAAGTCAACCTAAAGGCAGAGAGAACTATCCTTCTTGCAGATGAAGAGGACTGGAGCACTATGTGGAGAGGTTGATGGGCAAATGAAGCCAATGGACAAGTGTTCATCACTAAATTCCCTTAACACTTCTAGCTTAACCTGGGATAGGGAGTAAATGGTCCCAATAGGAGGACTAGCACCCTCTTCTAGATTAATTTTAAGGTTGTACAGATGATGCAGAGGCAATATATCTGTATGGACCTTACTGAAGATGTCAGCAAATTTGTGATAATCTGAGGGAATGTTCAACAAGTTGATAGGCTTGGAGGGCTGAGTAGACCCAGTGGAGGCAGATGGAGGATAGATGTTAAAGGTGAAGGAAACTAAACTAGGAAGACATGATGCATGCAGAAAAGGTGCAGCACCAATCAGACTGATATGAGGGCAGAACAGAGGTGAATCAGATGAGGCAGAGGAAACAGATGCAGGGATCAGATCAGAAGCAGAGAAAGGTGGGTCTGGGTGGACTGGATAGGTAGCAGAGAGTACAGCATGGAGGGTTGGAGCAGGAGTTGGGATAACTTGTTGTGACCAGAATGATATACTGTTTGAGACCCAATCAATCAATGGATTGTAGTGGATAAGCCAGTTGTGACTGAGAACTACAGAGCAAGACGAGTCCAACTGAGTGACATAGAAGTCCAAAGTTATTGATTTACCAGTAGGAAATGTAACAGGGATTTTCACTAGTTTAGTAATATATAAGTTTGAAGAGCCATCAAAAAGTCAGAGTTCTATAGGGGTAACATGGAAAGTAGGGATCAAACAATCATGAACAAGAGAAGAGTCAATAAAACAATGTGTAGAACTACTATCTACCAAGGCAGTCACAGTCCCAATGGATGAAGGCAGATTGGAGGCAGATGAAAAGACAAAAAATGGAGAGAAAAGGGAAACATGAAGTACATGAGGGTTGGAAAGAGCAGATGTGTTGAGTTGGAAACTCTCCATAGCACAGACAAGTTCAATGTGGCCCTCAGTCTGTGCAGAGTTCTGAGGACTGCCCTCTATTTTTTCGAACCCACTAGAGGATTCAAAGAAGAGGGGTTCTTTACTAGAGCCTCAGCTTGAACTTGGGCCTGCCAACCCCTAGCTTTCTGGTTGGAGGTGGATGGACCCAGTAGAGGACCAGATCCAGACATCTTGCATGGATAGTTATTAACCTGATGGTTGGCATCACCACAGAACATGCAAAGGTTGTTGTTGAAGTGTCATTGGTGTTCTTGGGGAGTAAGCCTGCCATTTGAGCCAAGTTTGTTACCTAGAAAAGACTTTTGAGTGTTTCCAGATATATTTGGATGATTGCTGGACTGAGTGGAATTAGGAGGGGATCTGGCAGTGGATAAGTTAGACTTGTTATTGAATGAATTGCTGGGTTTCCTTAGATTAGGATCACTCCTTAGGTGCTGAGCAAAGCATTCACTATACTGTTTGTACTTGTGCTGCCACTCCCAGTGGCATTGGTCAATAAGACTAGTGACCCTCTTCATTTCATCTAGGGAATTAGGCTTGCCTTCAGCCTAGATAGCAATCAGGTCTTGTATATGATCTGGAAGGCTCTTGTAGTAATGATGGTAGAGGACCAAGTCCAGCCAGCTGACTAAACTAGCCAGGCAGTTGAACTCAAGGTCATACTTGAGGATAGG
>JAEUWL010000471.1:0-23237 GCA_018524415.1 Podaxis rugospora
GTTCCTGAGGGGCACAACACATAAGTTGAAGCCAAGGCCTCACCTACCTTGGTCCATGAACGTCCACCTCTGTCTGCTCACAGTCCGCCCCTGTCTAGAGTCTGCCTCCTTAACAGGCCACCATTAAGACCCGACAATGTTTACAGTGACCAATCTAATCCTATTGATGATCTCAAGAATGATGCTGAGGATCTCTTGGATAGGCTTTGAGCCATAGATCGACAGAATCATCACCCACATGAATGTGATGCTGTCTGATGATATACTCCAGGAGTAGCCAGACCACAGGAAGAACACCTTAGGTACAGAATGCCTTGGCATGAGCATCAAGTCAGGGAATGGGAAAGGTGCCCCCAATGGAATCCTGGAGGAGCACAGCCACCAGTCAACCCTGAGGTATATCCTCAATGAGAGCCTGAACTGGAACCTGAACTGAATCCAAAAGAACCTATGGAGGACATACAGGACATACAACATCTTGTCCATGAGGGGGGACTGGAATTCCTTGAGTTTCTCATGGCCAAAGCCATTGAAAAGCCAAAAATGCCAGTCCAATTCAGAGATCTTAGCAATATGAACCCTTCTGATAGGAAGGCTTGGCTTGATGCATGCCTAGAGGAACTCCAAGCATTAAGGAAACATGGAGTTTATGAATTGGTTGATCTCCTGAAAGGTAGAAGAACAATCAAAAATAGATGGGTATTCAACACAAAGTCTGATGGCTGGAAACATGCTCAACTTGTGGCAAAAGGTTTCTCCCAGATCGAAGGAATAGACATTGATGAGTTATTTTCTCCCATAGTCCATTATGAAATGGCACGTCTTATACTTGGTGTTGCAGCACTTGAGGACTTTGAAATAGAAAGTATAGATGTGAAAACAGCCTATCTCTATGGTAAACTGGATAAAGAAATCTATATGGAGCAACCTGAAGGCTTCTGCCTCAAAGGTAAAGAAAATAAAGTGTAGAGATTACACCATACTCTTTATGGCTTGAAGCAAGCTGGCTTAGCCTGGTGGTGCGAGCTGACTGCATCCATGAAGGAACTAGGCTTTAAGCACTATGAAAGTAATACTGGTGTCTATTATTATAGCTGTCCCAAAACAGGGCAGTTAATTATAGCACTCATCTATGTTGATAATGTTGCTTTGGTAGAAAAATGCACACCACTCTTCATTAAATTGGAAGAGCACTTCATAGCTAAATGGGAGTGTCATGACCTTGGAGAATGTAAAGAATTCTTGGGTATGCAGATCACCCACAACAGGAAGAACAGGAAAATTTTCCTAGACCAAGTCAATTACCTTGACAAGGTCTTAGTGAAATTCAATATTGTCAGAAAGCCGACAAGAACTCCACTTCCTTCCAGGTTCTCTTTCCTTCCTAATTCTGAGCCTCCTAACCCTGTGTTCTGCCAAAAATACCAACAACTTGTAGGGTCTTTGATATATCTGATGATCAGTTCCTGACCAGACATTGCTTATGCAGTTGTTAAGTTGAGCCAACAGTGTGCTAATCCTGCACCTATACACTATTAGGCAGGACTATATGTCCTTCGTTACCTCCTTGCAACTTGCAAGTATAGAATAGTGTTTGATAGATCATCAAATAAGGCTATCACTGCCTATTCTGATTCTGATTGGGCTCAAGACCCACAAAGTTGAAAGTCAGTCACTGGCAACTATGTCACACTTGCAGCAGGACCAGTATCCTGGCTCAGTAGATGCCAGAAGATGATAGCTGCCTCCTCTACTGAGGCTGAATACATGGCAATTTCTGACTACTCTAAGCAACTAGTTTGGATGCACCAGTTATTATTGGAAAATAGGTTTGAAGTGCCCAGTCCCACATCTAATCGGTGATAATCAGGGATCTGTTTTTTGGGCTTCCAACCCTGTTCAGGAGAAATGCTCAAAACATATCGACATAAAGTATCATATTATCTATCAATATGTTGAAAATAAGAAAATTGAATTGTATTGGATTGATGGTTTGAAGAATCCTGCTGATATCTTCACCAAAAATCTTGATGCAACTAAGTTTCAGTGTTGCTGAGCCATATTAGGCATGGAATTTTTTGCTCAGTGAATAATACTTAGAGCATAATTTCACTTGCTTTTCAGTATGGAGGAGTGTTGGAATTAATTATAGCATGTGATGCTGTGCAAGCTCCATGTGAATTATGACATATTATTATCCCTCTTATGGTAGTATTTGTCTTTGTTGTCAAGTTACTACTCCAACAATTATATTGTACTCTCTTGTACTCTCTTATGCTCTATATGTACTTGTATATGTGCAGCCACCTCTGTAGGTATATAAGGACCTTGTAGATACACTAAAATGCAATCCATCTCTTGCCTCTCAACCACTATCATCTAAAGCAAGCTCTTGACACCTCAGCCTCACCAACCAAGTAAGTGATCTATCCTTTACCATTGTGCCATTAGGCTGCTGGTTCAACAGAATCTTCACAAGCTTATAGATTGTGCACTGTGTTGCCACCTTCGCTATCATGGACTACAACAGGGGCCAATAACTGCTTCACCTCAATGCTATTGCAGAGTTTGTCAAAGGCATTGTCCATGGATTGATTGGATGGTTGGAACAGAGCATAATGGTTGAGAAAGTCATTGACAGTACAAATAACTATTTCCTTGTCCATAAGGTCTCCAATAAGGGTTCCAAGCACAATGTAATCATATTTTTCCCATACTATTGGTGGCCTGCAACATTCCCACTAGCTCATTTGCTCAAAGTTTCCTTAGGCAACAATTTGCATAATACACAAAATAGTAAGATGTATCACATACAAATGTTCATCTGAGGTTCAGGTATAGGCCAATGATTGTATGGGTTTCACACTCCATGGTGCACTTTGTTTTCCCAAAAACATATGCACAATATACCTACACTCAAAAAAAAGCAAAGAGACTACAAATTGGGATATGGTCTACAAGGCGCAACAACTTTGGGGACATTTGCTTGTTGGGATACCTGCTTTCCTGTTTTCTCCCTCTTCCTCTGCTTCTTCTCCTCCACTGCCTCTGGTGATGATGGCTAATAGTCTTGATCATCCTTGGAAGAAGGCCTATGCTGGTATTTGCCTGGGGCATGCGAAGATGACACAGTGGGCTGGAATGAAGGTATAGGAACAAGTGCAACATCAGTTTTTTCCATCCTTCAGAGGAGGGTCTCTAGATGGAAAAATACAGATCAATGCAACTTCACATATACTTTGGATTTGTTTCTGCTGTTGAATAACTCCTTGTCAAAATAAGTGCCAAAGAAGACAGTGCAAAGTTTTTCAAGGCGGGAGGCACATGGTTTGAGTTTGGAATGCAGTTTGCTCTTCAGGCTAGAAGCAAGGTGCCTGTCTACTGTAAAAGCCATCCAATGGGTGGTGGCAGGAAGAAGTGTATAAACATAGCCATCTACTACCCAATCATTAGACTGATGATAGTCCATCTGAACAGTAAGAATCTACAGCACAACCCACCAGAGAGATTCCAAATCATGGATAAAGCAATACATGAATGGTGGTAGTTGAGGTGGTTCATTTTCGATAGCAGCATGCTCCTGCACTTGGGAGGCAGTGTCCTCCACTTCATCCACAAGCATATCTGATATACTTGTGTAGTCCTCTGCCAGTGGCTGATAGAGATACCATCCAAGGTGCACTTCGATTGCCATAAAATATGGTGTTCCCTGATGTAAGCATGAGCTTTACAACCTTTGGCAAGAATTGAAATGCATACTGTTTTTAGATCACCACCAACAGATGCTGCACCAAATTTCCTTGTATACTCCAAATCACTCAGTTTTCCCCATACTCTTCCCCCTTCCTCCACAGATAAGATGTTTGGAAAGCTAATATCTCTGTGGACCCAATTCCCAATGAACAAGAAAACAAGAGCTGGGGTGAATGGAGAGGTCAGCTCATGTGTCATGAATTCTATTTAACATTCTCACTGAAAAATGCACCATGAATTGTTTTGGCAGCTTGTACCAGTGTCAATGTTTGTGAAGTGGTTCACCAACCTGGTCATAGATGATTCTAAGCTGTTGCTTTACTCCATATTTCCATGGAAGAGGCTGCTTTTTTCTGCTATCACCTCGAGGGATGTTGGATGGAAAGCCATATGCTGAGGGGGTTTGCATCGAACCAACTAGTACATTCCCTCCGGACTGTCATTTCTTCAGGAAGAGGCCAAGTATCTGTTTCACGCTGCAGCATAACACCTTTGTATGTTGTCCACAACTCTCATGCCCTGATACCCATGAAGTACTTCTTGAATTCTCCCAACTGAATGAGGGGGGTGAAATGCTTCTGCATATCCTCAGGAAGGGCATAAAAGTTTGAATCATGGTCCTCATGAGCAGCACGGATATCCTGGAAAATCCTCTTCTGAATGGTCTGTTCCATCTCCACATCTTCATTGAGCCAGATGTCCTTGAGCACAACATCATTACCCTTGGCTTTGTCTAGTTTGCCAGGACCCTCGATCTCGATGGCCCTCCATATGCGCGTCTTCCACCCTGTGATACAGAGAATGCGGTCGTTGAACAACGAGCTGATCGTGCAATAATACATTGGCCCGTTCTCCCCCTCCAATCTGTAGATGTAGCAGATTTTGTTGTCATACATGATGCAGTCAATCATGGGGTCATATCCAAGCTCCAGCCCAGTTGCAAAAAGGAACAAGAGAATGATGCAGATCAGTGTCTTATGGTGCTTTAAACACAGACCTCAGATTGAATTCCTGCTAAGAAGAGTAAGGATGAACCTTGGTAAAGTCAAAATGGCGCATCTTGACAGAGTGAGATTGTGAAAAGTACCAGAGCACCATCATGTTGTCTTCAATGCTGATCTATGGTATGTGTTTCAGAACACTGTAGAGTTCAATCATATGAGCACATACTGCATATGTGAAGATACAATGGGGATCATCGTTCATGATTTGCATGGTGGCAGACACTGTCTTCAGGCAATTCTAGAGAATTATGTCAGTCATACAGCAGAAGCCTCATGGTTCAGGCACTCACATCGTTGACTGATTGGCTATCACTCTTCTGCTTGAATTCCATGATGACTGCCGTTTCCGCCAAAGACATGCTCTCCAAAGGGGGAGAGTTGGTCATGCAACTGTCTACCTTGAACGTTGTCCCCTCAATTTCTGAATACATCCACTTTGTGGAACAATCCTCAAACTGGAACAGATGGTGGCATATATCACCTTCTTCAGAATGACATTCGACCTGGCCAAGTTCGTGAAAGATTTTGAATAATTGACAGAAAACGCATTGCTCATTGTCCTTGATCTGTGAGGGAGGCTTATCGAAGCCTTGCCAGACCAAGCCCTCTACTCTCTCAGCCCCATCACTGTCATCTTCGACGTCCTCCTCATTCCCATTGTCCTCCTCACTCTCCTGATTGTCAGTACTGTCCTTCTTCGACATTGACTTATTACCTCCACCCTCAGAATTCCCGCCAGGTTGTGCTTCGCCACCTCCACTATCATGGGTCATGATAGGTATCAAAAGCTGTGGCATTCTGTCCCCATTGCAAAGATTGTTGAAGGCTCTGTTCACAGACTCATTGGATGGTTGGAAGGGAGCATAATGATTGAGAAAGTCGTCGACAGTGCAAATAACCATTTCCTGGTCCATCTGTTCTCCAATAAGGCCTCTAAGTGTGACCTGGTCGTATCTTTCCCCCATGGGTTTTGCGCTCTGTGGTGTTGAGCTAGAGATATTGTCAGCAGCGTGGTTAACAAACTAAATGAACCACTCATGTGGGTAGTGAGTCTTGTTTCTTTTCAGGTATTTGTGGCAGACTAAGGAACATCATGATCAATTCTTGTTGGGGCAATAGAAACAATGTGCTCACTTCAATGGCTGTTGGCTCCTTGGCAGCGTTCACATCCTTTGCCTTGAACTTGAAGATGATATATGAGTTTGACAATTATGCCAAGGCAAACAGACCATGACTAATGTTGGTTGTTGTTCTTCTCGCTGTTTCTGTGGGCGAGCCTTGGACTTGGGCAGAGAAATTGAGGAAATGTGAGATGTACAAGGAGGATCACGAACCCACTCCCCTTCACCATATTAGAAGTCGAGGTGACTGGAGGGAATGGCCACAGCAATGCCATGGACTTTATATCCTGATCAGCTCAATTCACATGGATGCCAATTTGCACTCATCAGCCAACTCCTCATCCGAGAACATGCGATAGACATGCAATGGATATGCATGGTCCTTCAAACTACTGTTATGGGTAAAGAATGCCCATACCCTCGGCAGGTTTCAGGATCCCAGTGGGGGCAGAGAAGCTACCTTCAATGGGTGCTAACGGTACATCTTCTATCAGACTTCCAATCAGAGGAACCATGCAGATGCTATTACACCCTTTCTGATAATTGGGATACACCTTTCAATAGCACCAAATACCTTTGCTTTGTTTGAAACTAGAGTAAGAATTCACATGGATGCCAATTTGCACTCATCAGCTCTGCCTTGTGGCAAAGGGCCAGCTCTGCGCTCGAGAACAACGGATATGCATGGTCCTTCAAACTACTGTTATGGGTAAAGAATGCCCATACCCTCGGCAGGTTTCAGGATCCCAGTGGGGGCAGAGAAGCTACCTTCAATGGGTGCTAACGGTACATCTTCTATCAGACTTCCAATCAGAGGAACCATGCAGATGCTATTGCTCCCTTTCTGATAATTGGGATACACCTTTCAATAGCACTGAATACCTTTGCTTTGTTCAAAATCAGAGTAAGTGAAACTTTTTGATGGCGACCGAACTTTCCACTCATGGCGTCGTCTGGGGTGAGGGCTACACACCTTTGTGCAACATTAGGAGACCCAAGGGGCTGTACCAGAATGTATTTTGTCACACCCATTAGTTCTGATTCCTCATTTAACCCTTGTTTAACAACATATCTCTTCTTCACGGCAGGACCCAAAAAAAGTGAGTCACTATTCCTAGTCAAGTTTTCAATTCCAGAGCATGAGATTCCCATTAGCCCCATGCTTGAATAACCATGGGATCCGAAAGGGCTGCATTGTTTCCATTCGTGTCAGGATTAGGACTCCGATCATCCTAGCGTGCTCAAACTTGTACTAAGACAATCAGTCAGAAGACCTCAGAAGACCCGGTAAGTCAATTATCCCGCAAGAAATCACTAATGGGATACTGGAACGTTGTTTGGGAGCTTTCAAGAGGGCCAGGTGCATTTTTGCACTTCGCCACAATCTCTCAATGATGCACTACAGGAATACATTAACATGCCACAAAGATGATCAAGGGTGTGGCCCAAAACACGCCAGGCGCAGAACCACAGCAGAGTTGTGCTAACTCTTTGATGTCGATTAAACATCTCCCGCATGGAGTCAAATGTCAGAAGGCTGCGGAGTATGTTCACGATTCTCACAAATTGGACATTGCGGTTGTGACCAAGGCTAAACTCTACACAACAAACAGTTTTCACTACAGAAACTAGCGATGGTGTCGGGGATCGATGGGACCAAGTTTCTGGTCGACAGGTTGTTTATCGATGGGACCAGGTTTCTGGTCGACAGGTTGTTTATCGATGGCACCAAGTTTCTGGTCGACAGGTTGTTTGTCCTGTCCCACACCCCGAAGCATATCAGCGAGGGGCTGGGTAAGAGCCTGGACCCTCTTCCAGAATGATGTACAGGAACTAGACTTTCAATGGGATGGTGTCAGGGATCGATGGGACCAAGTTTCTGGGGGCTGGGGAAGAGCCTGGACCCTCTTCCAGAATGATGTACATATCGTCACAAGTAACACTCTTCTGGTATTACTAGGCCTGCTCGCCATAGAACGCCCGCACTACTACTTAGTACGGTTGTTTTTATGCCCCGGCTAAGTTTCCTGTGTTTATATTTACTCTGCTACGTCAAAGAAGCAAGACACAGGGAGGTAGAGACATGCCGGGGTGCTGTCGTATACTGACACGAACTGGTTGGCAAGGCGTCCTATTTTGATGAATTTGGATGCAAGATATAATCATTACAATATAGGGACAGGATAAAGTACAATAGATAATTCAGGCCCGAGAAAGAGAAAAGGGGAGAATCATAAACGTTAAACGGCGAAACAAATCAAACCTCCCCATCTACAAGCCGGATAAAAGAAGAAGGTACAGGAAATAAAAATGCGAATCGAAAGAAGAAAAACTACATACATCACGACTCATTCCTATCTCCACGCCCTCATACACCAACACCCCTCCGTCGAACAAAGACGCCCGAGGTTACTATAATCAACGCTACTGCCACTGCCGCTGAGACTTCTCCAACACCTGCTCAGATGGTCATTGAACGAACACCTGCACCACCCCTGCCGGACTTCCATATTGATGAAGCGCTCCTTGGAGAATTGCATAGACAATTGAGGGACAGAACTGCATCGCTGAATGTCGAACAGCTCGAGCAACTGCGTGCGACTTGTCTCGGGAATGTTTGGAGACACCGGATGGAATGGGAGAGGGATGGCCTTGTACGGGAGCTGATGGATCTGGTGAACGAGTTTGTTGAGGAGGCTGGTGACTTTTCAGAATTGGATGGTGTCCGCGGAGCAACAGGGGCGGGTAGGATGGGGAGAAAGGTGAATTCGGCCGACGATGCGGGGTGCGGTAAGCGGTTGTACACATTTGGGACACCAGTACTAACCGAAGTGGGCGCAGGTTGGTTGTTTGCAGGACTAGCCGTCCTGCTTTCCTTGCCACCGTGAACACGTCCTCCGATGGTGGTATAGGATTTAGCAGGGTTGGATCAAACCTGTTCCTCGGGCGCGGAACATCTACGAGCATCGCATCGGAGGCAACAGTTGGGGGCATCGAGGGTTGATCAGATACGTCGACGACAGGCATAGACGTAGCCCGCAAAGGCTGCATTGGCTCGACTACCTCTGCTGATGTCGCAAAATGCACTGTTCTTGCATGGGAAGGCGTATTCCGACCAACAGCACCCAACGGACCCCCCTCTTCATCCTCTTCAGTCGACATCCTCGACCGCTTCGCTTCCCTCTCCTGGGCATCTCCATTATGCCCATTTTCCTCGTCATCTCCATGTGAACTACCCGAGCTTCCTCCTCTCTGCCTTTTCAATCTCCTCTCCAGCTTGACAGGGTCAGTGATCGAAATCTCTAACGACTGTCCACTGCTTCTCGTACTCCTCCTTGTCGCAGCCTCCTTCTCTTTTTCCCTGTCTTTTTCCTTCTCCTTCTCCTTGTTTTTCCGGTGCTCCTCCCGCCGCTGCCGCTCCCGAACAGCCATCCTCTCACACTCGAGTTTAAGTGTGGGATCAAATTCCTGAATGCTGACTTGTGCTGCAGTAAGCATAGCTCGAGCCTTATACATCCGATCCATGTCTTCATACGCGCGCAACTGAGCATTCTGAACGATCTTCACGATGTCGTCGAGGAAATATTGAGGTGTGAGATGTCGTCCCTTGTATAGATCCACATGCATCTTTTCCAGATCAACATCATGCAAACGAGGTTCGGGTGGTACAACAGGAGCGGGTGCATCGACGTCCATATGACCGTTGACCATGACCTGCTGCTGCTGTTCCTGGTCAATGACTTCAATGATACCATTCGGATGTGGGGCTTGAACATTCATAGTGGTAGTGATAGTAGTCGTCGTGGTAGTCGTCGTCGCTTCCGCTTGCACAGGGGGGGGGTGTTCGGAGGAATCATAATTGTACTCCTCCTATCGTTCGATCAGTAATCGCTCGAACGACAAACATTTGCAATGCTACTCACCGAAGCCCGCTTGGTAAACCTCTTGAACTTCCCCTTCAGCTCCGTCAAGATCGGTCCCGACCGATACTTCAACAAGGTAATCGTGTGCTGGTCATTCTCGACCTGCAGAGCCAACTCGGCAGCAGGCAATTCTTCCAACACCCGTTTCCTCCTCTTCACACCGTCCGGGAACTGGTTTGGCGGCCGTCGTACATCATCGATAAGCGGCGCGAAAAAATCTTCGCGTTGAACGGCAGTGGGGGCTACGATAGCTACGCGATTCTCTTTCATATGACCAAACCACTGCTTCACATCATATGGCAGGTGAGAGAACTCTCCATCGACGAGGGCCAAGAGAAGGACAGGCTCTGTCGGAGATAGTGTATCTAACATCGCACGAACAGTCGAACGTGATGTTTCCGACACAGCCGCGCACCAACTAAGAAGCGAAGGGATGTAGATGATAGAAGGTTGATGGCGTTTAGCTTCCACAAAGAGTTGCACGATCGCGGCCTCCACAGTCTAAGCGAAGCAACATTCAGCTGGGAACAGAAAGCGTCAAAATAGGCAACAGAAGCACTCACCCGTGTCGAATCACCCAATAAAGTACCGAGCTCCAGAGTCTGGATGTGATAGCCTTCCAAATGATGCAGGGCGGCGGCGCCGACATAGTTCTGACCCATCCCAATGGAGCCGTGAATGAGTATCCGCGGACGATACACGCGTAGCGTTTGCATTGCTAAGGATAATCGTTTCTGGTCAGAATAGGATATTGCACCAAAAATAGAACTGAACATACATTGAGAGAACATTTCGCGCTCAAGAGCACCATCATCTCCGCCTTCATCTTCGTACTCCGCCTCCTCCAGAGCGCTCAACTTCTTCTCCAACGGCAGTACTTTATTGATAGCCGCTTTGACCTTTTTTAGTGTTTCGCCAAGGAGTGGAACGAATTGTTGAGGAAGAGGTGTAGCGGCCGAAGATGATGACCGCGCTGAAGAAGGGACGAGTTCTACAACGGGTTGATTAGTGGGGTCTAACCAATCCATAACATGACGTACTCTTGATGGAAATCATGAAATCTCGCAGCTGGACATTGATCGTTTCAGGCTGAAGGAGAAGCCGTTCAGTGGACTTGTATATCTGAGGGTATCTGCGCTGAACGGCATTGAGAGCAGCTTCCGTGCATAGAGCCTATCAAAAATCAACCCTGGAACAGAACATGCAATGAGAAAGCAAACACACTCGTAAGTCAGCACCACCATATCCTTTCGTTAATTTTGCAAGGCCTCTCAATCTCTCTTTCGCTTGCTCTCCCTCATCGGCACCCCAGCCAAGCCACCCCTTGGTCATAATTGATAGAATCTTCTCCCGTGCTTCTAGCCCCGGTAGCGGGAAGTAGAATTCACGGTCGAAACGACCCGGCCGCCGTAATGCAGGATCAATGGCATCGGGACGATTGGTGGCACCAATGACGACGACTTGGCCGCGTCCGTCCATACCATCCATAAGGGCCAGGAGAGTGCTCACAATGGATGCGTGAATCTGATCTTGCTTAGACGAACGCACGGGCGCCAGACCATCAATTTCATCGAAGATGTTCGAGGATTGAGAGTTCTTTGCTTCTTCAAAGAGCAGTCGTAGTTGACGTTCGGCTTCACCGACCCACTTTGACAAGCAATCGGCACCCTTTGCGCACGAAGAAAGCTAATTTATGACCACATTAGAGTGAAATCCGAGGAAATGAGGCGCGAAAAGGAACTCACATACTGATCGTCCGTTGGAGCGACAGCTAGCAGCAAGGGCCCGGGCAAGTAGCGTTTTACCTGTTCCAGGAGGACCGTGAAATAGAACACCACGGGGGGGAGTGACACCGAATCGCTGGAAGACTTCGGGGTATAGTAATGGCAGGAGTGTCATCTCCTTCAAGGAATGGATGTCTGAATAGGAGCTTGAGTCGAAAGCGATGTATGGAATAGCGGGAGAACTGACGTTCATCAAGACCACCGACTTCGTCGAAAGTCACGTTCTGATTTACGCCCAGAGGATCAGCGTCGGCTAAAGCTGTTAAGCTACTTAGTATATGAGTTCATGTATCGGTGGAGAAGTAAGTACCTGCATCGCCTACTCTACCAAGATTCGATGGCGTACCAGCAGTGAGATCGCCAGGCAACATGCTGCCAGCGGCGACCGGGGCCCCAAACGGATCCATCCCAAAGGGCTGCTTTGGAGGTGTCCTTGCCGGATAATCAGAGTCCTAAGATAATTAACCAAGAGAGATGACGAATAGGAAGGGGATACATACAGAGTCATCGCCACCCAACGACCCAGTTCCGCACCACTCGCCCTCCATCCGAGGCCTTGGAGGTCGGAAGTGCCCATCGCATCCTCATTTTCATCAACTGATCCGTCGGCGTCTGTTCGGAATTGTCGACGTATTGATCGCTTTCATGGCGGTCTTCCCTCGATGGTTTCTTGGGTGGTGAGTTCCGGATTTTCTCCTGCTTGGCTAATGGATCAATCTCGTCCTCTCCGCAGTCCGATTCTTGGTACACAACCGCTGCGAGGTGGTGTAGACAGGTTGCACCTCCGCCGGGAATGTGACAAGTGTGACAGGCGCTTCCTTGATGTTTTCCATTTCCCGCTGTGCTGTCGCGGCGCTAGCCAAAAAGCCCAACCTGCCCCCTTCACACCTAGGACGGCACGTCCTGTCAAATGAACAACGAATAGTTTACACTGCACGCAGAAGTTTCTCACACTCCCCAAGGAGCCAATCTCAGTCTCCCGGAGAGAGGAATGCCGTCGGGGTGAGCAGGTGAACTTTCCTTGAGAGTCTCCGAAAGCTATTAGCTCACCTGGGTTGTGTGATGCTTTCGCGATAGGTCTTCACCCCAACATCTGCAGCGCTGTTCTTAGCTACCGGCGTTGGACTTTTCTTCTATTTCCGGCATGAAAAGCAAAAGTTGCTCGAGGAGCGCGGTGAGTGTATCTCTGTAAGCTCGGCCAATTCAACATGGTTTTTGATGTGGGGGTACAGAGAAGGAACGCGGTAGTAGGCAGTATGGACGACCTCAAGTTGGTGGACCCTTCTCGTTAGTCAAATCCACGGGCGAGCCTTTCACAGACAAAGATATGCTCGGCAAATGGTCGCTGGTATATTTTGGTTTTACCAACTGCCCAGATATATGCCCCGCGGAACTGGACAAAGTAGGCTTAGTCTTGAATAAAGTTGGTGCGTCGTCAAATTTCTATCTCGTCATTACGGCGCGCCCACACTCAGACAGAACCCGAGCTTGGCAAAATCTTCCTTCCGATATTCATCTCTGTCGATCCCGCAAGAGACACACCTGAACGCATGGGACGTTACTTGGCCGACTTCCACCCTTCATTCGTAGGTTTAGTTGGTTCCTACGACGTTATCAAGGCTGCTTGTAAGGCCTATCGGGTGTACTTCTCTACACCGCCCGATGCCGACCCGAATGGAGACTACCTTGTGGATCATTCAATATTTGTGTACTTGATGGATCCTGAAGGGCGTTTCGTCGAAGCATTTGGTCAGAGTGTGGATGCTGATCAGATTGTAGAGAAGATTAAGGAGGAGGTTGCGGAGTGGGAGAAAGAGCGTGGTGGGAAGACAACGATATAGGAATATGCTTGAAGTCGAGTGTCATAGTGCCTGCCCGTGTTATGCGCCAATATAATCACCCCCTCTCAATGTCAGATTCAAACTGGACCTATGTATAATTCCAATGAAATTTTCCAGCAAGCAACGGCATATATTCTGGAATCAGCACTGTACTCTGGAACGCATACAAAAAGCTGCTTCGGCTTTCAATATTCAGCCGTTGTTTCAGGCACTGGCAGCATGCGGCAACTTCGGTCATGGGAGTCTCCCCACATCAGTCGTTCTCAAGGATCGCCCGAATTTGAATATTTGAATATCCATCGGCTTCTTTTGATATGCATTTCCGTCTTCTTATATAGGCCAAGGGCTGAAGACATACTCAGTCTACTCACGACCCGTCATCTCTTCGGCGATGGTCTGTACGGCTTTCCGCGGTGTTGTATACCTCTCCTCAATCCTCCCACTTGCGCTTGCCGCTCCGTCGACTCCTCCCTGCCGCTTTGCAACACAATGGACACCAGAACGCATACTCTCGTCTCAGCAATCATTCGAAGATACGCTTCTTTACTGGGAAGGCAAATTCCACCAACATAATGTCTCGTATAACGCTGTCAATGGGATGACTTTCGACGGGACGTTGTTGGATATGGTTACGGGCGTACATCGAGTCGAGGGACTGCATGCCTTTTCTGCTGCGAGCAAAGAGTCGTTGCATTTCATGATGTTAGCTCATGTGATTGAGGGCAAACCTGGAGCTGTGAGGTGGATCTTGTCAGGAGAGGGTGAGAGGAATGTTGAGAATGTAGCCAAGGCGAGGAAGGTTGCTTTTGGGATTCTACAAAAAAAGTGGGAGAGTTATAGTCGCTTTAACGAAACGTTTCCTGGTTTCGGAGGATTCCTGCCTTGGTGAGCTTCTTCTATGTGCATCGGACGTCTCAATGAGGGTTTTTGTGTAGGTTTGCTCATACCGAGTTCAACCCTTTAACGCCTACTTGGGACTGGAATAACCGTGTCCCTGCTCTTGACAATGGCGAGAATATCTGGGCGATTTATGCTGCAATTGAAGCGCTGCAGAAGGCAGGCAGGAAAGACTACGTTGCCCTGGCTAGTAAGTGGGAAGGGTACTTGAACTATCTCAAGACCACGGCCCAAAAGGTACACCTTTGCTTCTCGTCCTAAAGATACGCAATTGACTAATTCTACGTCACATCCTAGATTTTCTACCGTGGTTCCGGACGCATTTGCGCCGTTACCTCAATACACGACCAAGCCCTTCCCGTCGATCACCCAGAGCAAAGCTACAACTGCGAAGGCCTCGACTCCGGCGGAAACCCTTTCATCAACGATCCGTATGAAGGTGAGCACTAGCGCTTCGCCTCCTTTTGGAAGCTTAAGATGGTGCATACAGGTCAAGGATTCATGCTCTTCCTTTACCTCTTCGGCAACCTCAACGAGACAGAAAGGGACGCTCTGTTAGAGTTCAAGCGGCCACAACTCGTATCAATTGAGTGGTCGATGCCTGGGTATCAGAACGTCACAGTGCAGAAGGGATTCTGGTTCTCTTCACACGAGAACTGGGGGTGGATGCAACTACCCTACATTGATATTCCTTTTATGAAGTGAGACCAGGCTCTATTGGCTTCTATTTCCGACTTGCTTATGTTCCGTCAGGGATTTGTATACCAACATGGAACGTGCGAGAACTTGTGACTCACAAGCAAAGGGGCTTCCGGGTATGTTTGCGAGTATCAATAATTCGACAGATGAGAATGGAGAAATTATCGGGTGTGAGTCGCCCTTTATATCCGGGGAGGACTGAGTGCTTGACAGATTCTAGATATATCCAATGCCGGTATCCCTCAAATCGCGAATCAAACGATACAAGAACTCGATGGTGAGTGTTACTACAATATTCCTTGCTGATGCCCATAATTGATCAGGCTGTCTGCAGTAATCACTCCCTACTCGACCATGAACACTATGATGGTGAACAAGACAGTAGGCTACCTCTGGTGGCTCAATATGGCTACAGCCGAAAGGATGCAAAGTATGTGCATACCACAAACAATCAGAATGCCATCTCATTATCACCCTCACTTGTGTTTTTAGATCCGTACGGTTCGTCAGAGAGTACCCGTATAGACGGCACGGCAACCTCGGCCTTTGTTTCCTGGGACAGTAAAGTCACCACTGTTAACGGCATTCTCGGGGGTGTCCTGTCACTTGTACGCGCCCGCATGCAGCGTGAGGGACTATATGACGAATTTATTAGAGTAGCTAGCAATGAGTATAAGCGGGTGTTCGACAAGCCGTTGGAGGGCACCAGCCAGGAGTTTTGTTTGCCCAAGGTGAAGGTCCAGGACGTTGGGCTTGTAGATTTCGCCGGTTGTTCGTTGTGATGATTTTGACTTCTGAAATGGAGGATGGTGTTGCATTGCCTTGTTTTCATGTGGCATGTGTACAGATTCTTGGTCAGATCTATTTGATGCAGTGACCTTGATATTGGTAGCCATCCGGACCTGCATTATCTATATGGTGTTTATTGTCATTATCTGTGCTGCGTATATCTTTGTTAATCATTCCAGGTAGTAGTAGGTGGTGCAGAGCCTTGGACCCTTGTCATTTATTGGTGTGCAACTTTGAGGTCCAATATGTCCTGAAGATGAAGTGTTATGTTCCGCAATGGCATTCATGCAAGCATTTCTTCGAGGCTATGAATTTCGTCCTTTTCTTTGTCGCAGTCAATACAAAGTTTGGTGATGGAGGTTGAGAGGTGGAGGAGTTTGGATGTCTCTTTGTTCATCAACCACATGAGCTGCTTCAATGAGTCCACTGGCAAGAACCACAGATGTTGAATGAGTGCCTCCTCCCAATACACTGAGGTCAATGCCATCCAGCCCTTGCACCCAAGCAAGCTCTCTCACCTCATACAGAAATCAAGGAACAATGACACTTTCACTGTAATGAATTCCAGTGTACCAAATTCTGTTGGCAGGGAAAATACTGCTTGTGACTGTCACAATGATTGACCAGATTATTGGTATCTGGGCACAAGTCAATAGTTTTGCTGAAGCAGTGGCAGTTAGCAATAGAAATATACCTATCTGACATACATATTCAATGGAGACAGATCCAGATGAAAGGTGTCCCCTTGGAGGGTATCATGGGTTTTAAATTAATGATAATTGTGTTTCATACTCAATCTGATCCTTTCACATTTGAAATCTATGGCACCCTCAGCAAGACTTTTTGTTCAGATTTATGTTGATGATTCTTTTAAATAAAACCAAGGCATATAGAGCAAAACTGGACCCCTAAGCTAGGGCTTTGGAAACCCCCGAGGGGACATCAACCGGACAAGGCTAGACATCAGCTGTCAGGTGCATTCCAAAATACGATTACAAATTTATCCGAGCAAGTGTGCTACGGACCTTGCTACAGGCACAGCTACAGCAACAGCCACCTTTGAACGTGGCTACGACTGTCTTTGGATCAGGGCTAACCTGGTTGTTTGTGAACACCTTTGCATATTCAAAGTCACTCAGCTTTCCTCCAACGGACCTGTCCGTTCTACAACCCCATTTTGCAGTGTGTCGGAGTGGAAGGCCACCGTCCTTGGGTATGTTAGCCTCACTAAAGGATGGGACAGGGAAAATACACGGGACTCGAGGTACTATTCGAGGATGGTAGAAAAAAGTGATACAATGTCCCTATCCTGAGCCGCTTTTATGTTGTCTAAGTTCATCCACTCCGACACAACCAAACACCGGTGTAAGCCAGGGCTTACACGGAGGCCCAAAACACGTTGAAACTTGCTTTGGATCTTTGGGCAGTGCTGAAGTCTTATAGTTGGACGTGGGGGGTCAGAATTCTGTGGACAAAGGCTGATCACGACAAAAACTTGCTCCGCACAGATTGACGGCGATCCTGGTGTCTCTTGCCTTGGAACATTTCAAATTCTTTGATCTCGCTGCTGATTCAACGAGGATTTGGGCACCATTTGGAGGACGGAGGACGGTTGTTCCCATCTTCTGCTTTTCCTTCGTATCTATCGGCGATCCGGCTCAAGACATGGTCATTGACGATCGATGATTACGTATTGCTACCTAATGCTTATCTCGTCCATGGCACCGGATAGCAAATCGTGTATTGTGAAGGGTATATAGGAAACGACACTGGGAGTTGGGTGTGGAAGCCTGTGGGCTGTAGGTGCCCAGAGACCCCAGGCGGTGAGGTCGAAGTGGGAACGCATCGGGTCACCCCTAGCGCTTCGCACTTCATCACCTGTGTCGGGATCCATTAGGAATGTGTGTGGCTGTATTTGAAGGGAGTGGTGGGCGGGATTTAAGAAGTATTACTTATAAGGCAGAATGGTGTGTAAGGAGGGTGGTACGAGGCAGAGGTAGCGAAGGAGAATAGGAGTCGAAGGTTGTATCTACTAAGTCACAGTGTCACACGGTGGGTGGACGAGAATATACGCCGCGCTCATTCCTTGCGAGGCGTGCCACTCTCGTCCATGGCACCGGATAGCAAATCGTGTATTGTGAAGGGTATATAGGAAACGACACTGGGAGTTGGGTGTGGAAGCCTGTGGGCTGTAGGTGCCCAGAGACCCCAGGCGGTGAGGTCGAAGTGGGAACGCATCGGGTCACCCAAAAACATGAGGCACCGCCCAGCCGAGGCGTTCATGGCGAGCTCACCCACGGAGGCGGTGGAGAGTGTTCGTAGTGTGTCGGGTTGTGTTTGATGGTTGTTGGATGCGTATATTGCTGGCATGTAGGGGGACAATGTGTTCTATAGTCCTCCAGTAGCGAAGGAAGGCGTCTGAGGACCAGCGGCCCATGGTTTTAACTACATCGGGGGGAACGTTGGCAAGGAGGAGGTGGGTGGTGCCTCCGATGCGGAAGGAGTGACCGGTGAGTGGTGGGTGGCCAGCTTTTTTCCATATTTGATTGCATCGTTCCAGGAAGGATTTTCTGGTGAGGGTATGAGCGATATGTCCTCTCTTGAACGAGAAGAGGGGCATGGTAGATGGGAATTTGTTGACTTGGAGGTGTCGGTGCAGGGTTTTGATTGGGTTGGTGGGGCCGTGTTGACGGACAAGTGCAACTTTCTGTCCTAAGCGGTTGGTCTTTGTTGAGGGAAGGTGGAGAATCCAAGCGCTCCGATTGTTGGTGGAGTACCTGACTGAGTACCGGTGGGGGAGGGAAGGTATGTGAATAGGTGATGAACTGGAGGGAAGTAGTTCACCAAGTCGACATTGTCCCCAGAATGCCATGGAGGCACATGCTAGAACGGCAGAATCAAAGGGGTCCGAATGGTTGAGGAATGTGGCTAGGGACTCTAGGGCTTGGATTGTTAGGGGAGGACGTTGAGTTTGAATCGAGGAGCGGGGTGTGGCATTGTGGATGCCATTGAGGATGCGACTGAGGCGGTCACTGCCATTCCAGGTCCAATTGTTTGCGGAATGCCATGCTTTAAGGGCAGCAATTCTGCTTCGTGTCGTACTTCCTGAGATTTGACCAAGGCCATCAGCTGCATAGGCACATAAGAGGATTTCGGGGGTTGGGAGGCGAAGATGTTGGGGTATGTTCTCACGGTCACAAAATTTGTGAAAATGATTAAGGGTAGATTGGTATGCTCGTAGCGTGGATGGGGCTAGACTGTAGCGGATGGCTGTTTTGATTTTGTGGCGTGAGGCTGGACTGAGGTCTGAGGGTCTGATGGAAGAGCTTTTTGAGTGTCTATTATGATATAGGCGGGCTGTCGGGTGAATAAGAGTGTAGGGGTTGGGCATTATGGTAGTAGGGTGTAAACGAAGGTATTGTGTAAAGAGTTGTAAATGTATGTGGAAATATTAGGTTGCTTACTAAGTATCTAGGGTAGGTGTTGGTAGGGTAGAGTGGGAAAGGAGTGGGCGTAAGGCATCTGGGAGAGAAAAGGTGTTTTGAGAACGAGGTAGGTGTGTAATCGTGAGTCCTCGGGAGGGGGTATTGGCTAAGTTGGCTGCAGAAGGGGTGTACATGGGTGAAATCCATAGGGAATGGGTATGGAGGAGGGTAGTGATGCGCTGGAGGACTAGGTTCTGTTCGGGGTTGCGTGATTTTCCTCCGTTGATGGCACCAATGACTCCTATGTTGTCTGATTTAATAGTAAAGTGTGTATTGCTGAAGCCTCGGAGAATAGCTAGTCGAAGGCCACATTCAATTGCTATAATCTCTGCCCAGCCAATCTTTCGATGGGGGTGTAAGTCCCACCCCTCTGTGAGCTTCCATGAATCCCACTCATTGTTGAAAACAACTCCAATACCCCATGAGGTAGAAGCATCAACCCAGAAATCAATTGGAGAAGGAGGGGGTGGGGCAGTGATTGAAGATCCACAGGGTGGAGAGGATAACTGGGAACGCCACCACTCGATGTCATGAAGAACAGTGGAGTTAGGGGTGTGACAGCTAAATCGGGATTTTCCTTCAAAAGAGGAGGCGAAACGTGATATGGCTGGGAGGTGTGACCGACCATCCGGTAGGGCCAGGGAGCAATGTATGAGGGTGCCAAGAACTGATTCGGTCTCTTTTCGAGAGAATTTTTTGTTGGCAGTCCATGGTCTGAGTTTAAGGAGGTATTTTTGCCTCTTGTCTTCGGGTATCTGGACCATCTTCAAGTCGAGGTTCCAATCAAACCCAAGGTAACGGAAGGATGCTGCGAAGGGTCTAGTTTTAGAGATTTTCCAAGGCCAGCCAAGGTTTGAGGCTATTTCTTGAATTAATGTAAGACTGTAAGAGTATGTGGGTAGTAGGTCTGCGTGATAAGGAAGGAGTGGAGTTCGGAAAAATACAAAATCGTCGACCCAGTTTCTGCATTCAGATAGGGTGTGGTGCCGAATGATAGCTGTCATGGCATCAGCGAGGCGACCAAATACCCCTCCTGAGCTGGAGGCACCAAACGGAGCATTATGGTCGATGTAGAACTTATTGTCCCAATGGATGATGAAGTGTGGTTGTTGTGATGGTTTAATTGGGCAACAACAGAAGGCTGAATCGACATCCATTGTCGCTGCTTGGGTACCTGGTGGGGCATTCCGAACGATCTTGCGAATTTGTGTGAAGGTGCCCCAGTCACATGGAAAGGCATCTGAATCGATTTCGGAGTTGACTGAGGGGTGTTTAGGGTCGTCGCGAGGAAAGGATAGGTCTTGGATGATTCGGAATTCATTGGTATTGTTGGCTTTAGGAACTGTGCCAAGAGGGGAGGTTCGGAAAGGTCCTATTAGGACCTCGAGACGTGATTTTGAGAATGGACCAGTATAGCGGTGATTAGCAAGTTCATTAGTAATATGCTTTAGGATGGCTTCAGGTTGGTTTAGGGCTGAATTATGATTTGGAGGTGTAAAGGTATGTGAAATTGAAGAATGAACGCCCATATCGAAACCAGTGTGAATACTATTTGGCACATCGGAAAAAAGGTGGTGTAAATTACATGATTGAAGGGTGGATTCCCAGGCATCGGCACAGAGGGGGGTAACGATGGGTAGGAAGTCAAGTAGACAGACAGGACTGTGCACCATGGTTTGTCCCTTTGCAAAGAGAACACCAATGTTTTCCCTTGCTACAGTTGGAGTCGCGGCAGCCAGTGGTACCATTGAAGGCGAAGCAATAGTTAACCCCTTCTGAGTCATGACGTTTGCCATCGCTCCCCAACTGGAGGATGAGGGGACATCCGTTGAGCTGGGTGGTAGCGATACAGTGTCGTGCAGGGTGTAATGTGTCTCCACATAGAAAGCAGCGGTGAGGTGATCTCCAGTTTGTTTGGTGGGGACGGTCATTGTTAGGGGGATTGTTTGGGCGTTCATTATTGTTATAGGGATGGTGGCGATTGGAAGAATGTCGAGGTTGTGGGTGGGGGTTTAGTGACCGTGCAAATTGAAGGGCTTGTTTCTTGGTGATCTCAGAGTCAAGGTGTTGCCAGATGCGTTGATGAAGACAGCTGGGGTCAATGGGTTGGTGGAGGGATTGTTTGCAGATTTCGATGTCGTAGGCTAGCCATGTAGGCCAATTTGATGCCCGGTCGGGTGCACTGAGGATGCGGTCGAAGTGAGCCTTCCATGGTTGATGAAGAAGGGGTAGGTGGGTTTTTAGGAGTTCGAGGAGGCGAGGCCAGGCTTGGTGCCATTCGTCGAATGATAACTTGTTTTCATCAGTGTCGTTGAGAGGTTTGTCGACTGTAAGGAGGGTACCAGAGCTCTCGTCGACGGTGTAGGTTTGGCCTCTGATCTTCAGATCACTGCCGGGGACACAATATCGGTCTGTGAGGTAGGTGAGGGGGATGTGTTCTGTCCATCCCCGGGAAATCCTCTTTCGGATGGTGTCTGGTATCGAAAAGGGGCGTGGTTGGGCTTCAAATCCTGGGATGATTGGTGGGTGACCTTTTAGAGGTTGAGGTGCCTTCTCTGTGCGTGTACCTCCACTGGGATCGGCAAGAAAGGGATTTTCTAGGTGCGTGAAGGATTCTGAGTGGAGAGGGTTAGTATATGCTGAGTGGTGACCAGTTGATATTGGCATGATGGTATGGGTTTATAATGCCAGCGTAGTAATGGCAAGTTGTCTGGGGCTGACGTAGCAGCCATGAGTCAAATGAAGGCTGGTGTAGCAGCCGTGACTTTTATTTTAAGGCTGGTGTAGCAGCAGTAGGTTTGCAAGGATATTTATAAGGGTAAGCGGAGTATAATATTATCAAGGTGACGGTGGACAGGGTGGTTGTGGCAATGGTAGGAGATAGATTGTAGGGCCAGCATAGTGGCGAATCGTGATAGGGTGTTGGGTTGTAAATGGGTGGATAATGTGAAGGTGCCAAGAATGAAGGCTGGTACGTAGAAGGAATCGTAGGGGATGGGAAGTAGTGTCGGAGGAAGGGGGAGGGGTATAATGGTGAAATCACTTACTAAAGGGACTGGCTGCCTGGGAGGCGTATTGCTCGAGTTGAGTGGCATGTTTTGGGAGTGGGGTATGGCCGGTGGAGAGGGCCGGAAGGCTCGAGTGCGAGAATGAGAGGGGTAATGGAGGGGAAGGGTGGCTGGTATTAGGTGGTGGTGTAGTCCGGGGTGGTGAAGTGTCTGAATGTATGCCGTTCCATTCTTCGAAGTTTTCGTCCTCATCAGATGGGATGGGGGGTGGAGTTACTGGGCGTGGTGGTGTGTCAGCTTGTTGGGATGGGGGGGTTTGAGAAAATGGTCTTTGGGGTCGGTGGTGTCTGCGAGGGAAGAGATGTTGATAGGCGGGGTCTTGGTATAATGCGGGATTGTCGGTGAAATGTTGTCGAATGTTGTTACGGAGGTCTAGGACCGTTCCTCCAGCGTTGATGTTGAGTTGTTGGGCTAAGGCCATGAGTTGAGCCTTGGACAACCTGGTAAGAGGGAGATTGGCGTGATTTCTCGGGCGAGGAGGCATGAGGATGTGGTATTTAAGAAGTATTACTTATAAGGCAGAATGGTGTGTAAGGAGGGTGGTACGAGGCAGAGGTAGCGAAGGAGAATAGGAGTCGAAGGTTGTATCTACTAAGTCACAGTGTCACACGGTGGGTGGACGAGAATATACGCCGCGCTCATTCCTTGCGAGGCGTGCCACTTGTGGAAGGTAATGAGACAAGTGTCAGCGATCTACTAATTACGAACGTTTGTTCTGGGTTTCTTGCCCCAATATTTGGTGGATATTTGGTGGTTCCTGGTGTGACAAGTATGCAAGAAGCCTCACCGCCACAGAGTGGAGTATTCTGGGTCGTGTCTTCGAATAAATCCATGTGGAACGGGTCCTATTGAAACACCCATGTGTACAGGAAC
>JAEUWL010000472.1:0-22672 GCA_018524415.1 Podaxis rugospora
TTCAGGAGAAATGATTATTGATGAGACAGGGGGACGAAATGTGCATGAAGGAATTAGTTATTGGGCTTTTGATAGAGACTGGGTGGAGGGGTGGTTTGGAGGAATGAGCTCACAAGGGATGTCTGATTGGATTGGGAGGTGAACGGGCTAGTCTGGGCTCATAGAAGATGCCTTTGTAACCAGGGCTTGAAAGCTTAATGGACAAGAAATGGGGTCCATAACACATCTGGTGTTTTGTCTTCCAATGCCTGTATTCCATTTCTTCTTAGTCTTAGTATCTTAATGTCTTCATGCCTGATTTTGCATTCCAGTGGACACCTTGTGAATTTAATCCAACTACAATTCCAGTCAACCTCTGGGTTATACTAGGTAAGCTAATCATAGCCTAAGAATATGTCTGCTAAATCAATATGTGATACAACTGCTTCTAGTCATTTCTTGTGTCTGTTGATGCCCATTTCTAGTTTTGTGTATTCTATAATATGCTGCCTTTTGTTATAAGTTCTATCTACTTTATATACTTCAAATGGTTTCTCCAATTTCTTTGTTGGTATCTCCTGTTCTTTGACTATTTTCTTGGAAATACAGGTATGGGTGCATCCCAAGTCAATTAGGGTCAGGAGTCTCCATTGTGTGTTCTTCAGTGTTTGAATCTTTAGTCTTATGAAGAGTTCTCATACTCTACTTCTTTCTTGAGGAATTGTGTATGATTGTCAAGAAGAAGCTTTAGATACATTGGCTTGAGAGTTTGCACTCACTCTGAGCCTTTAGAAAAACCCTGCTGTACTGATCCATCCTTATCCTCATGTTCTTCTTCCATAGTCCTAATGCATGCTCTCCTAGGTGCCCTGCAATTCTTAGATATATGTCCTTCCTTTCTGCAGTTAAAACATCTCCTACCTTCTGGCTTCTTACAATTTCGGACAATGTGCCCTATTGCATTGTACTTGAAGCATTGGGGTGGTGCTCTATTGTTGGACATCACTTGTCTCCTAATCTCCATTAGTTGCCCAGACCCTCCATAAATGATGTCAGTCCTAGTATATTAGATACAAATTTCTACTGCCTCATAACCCAAGCCAATGTTGAGGATCGTGTCCTTCCATTACTTGTAGGTTTTAGGTCTGGTGTCAATTGGGAATCCCAAGATGGTTTTAATGATATTGGCACATGTATTCTTCTTGAGTAAGAAGATGGCATAGTTGTCATCTGTCTTGGACCTCATTTTTAAGATGTCGAACTTGATGAGGAAATCTACAATATGTTTGTTATTCTGTCAGTATGATTCAATTTGCTATTTTGGCCTTGTTCTGCTGCCCTTGATCTCTGAATGCTGCCTTTACTTCTTCTCAGAATATCTCCTACATGATTATATTATCACTGCTCTCCATCTGGTTGTACTTCATGCTTGCAAACTATCTTGCTGTCCCTCCTCTCATCCTAGAGAGTACTGCTACAGCCTGTGCATCAGCCTTGACAATCTTGTTGAACTTCAAGAAAAATGATATAGATCTCTATCAGTTACTGAACTGGCTTCTGTTTCCATCAAAAAATCCTGGGTCAGAAACTAGCAATTTCCCTCCTATCTGCTATTATGTTTCTTTAGCCATACTGATATCATCAATCTTGTTGTTTGTCTACTCTGGGTAGTCTCTGTCTTTGATTCCTGCAGTATCTTCTTCATCTGCTAGTTCAGCAATATCTTCTTTATCTGTAGGTTCTGCAAGGTCTGCTTCATCTGTAATATCTTTTTCATCTGTGATATCTTCTTTGTCTGTATGCTCTGGCTCTTCTGCATTTGCAGGTTCTTCAAGCTCTTCTTTATCAGTTAGCTCTTCTTTGTCATTGATATGCTCACTCTTGGTGATGTCTGAGAATTCTACTATTGATGGCTCTCTAGTTTGTCCTAGACTATATGGCACTAGTGTTCCTTTTCTGCTGTTCCAGATGTTGCTCTCACTTATACACTGAGCCCTGATAATATACCTGACTGCACCCAGATATATGCCCCTAGCTGGGCTTTTCTTATTGCAAGGTGAGTGGGTGATGCTTTACTAAATGTTATGACTTTTATTATGCACTCAGGTTACAACTAAGGCAAAGGCTTGAGAATGAGCAAAGGGGAAAGAATGAGTTGGTAAAGCATAAGGACTACAGGTGCTCTACCTAAGGTTTATATAGTACTGGAGGGGCTAGCTAATAATAGATGAAACAAGGATGAGTAATGGTATGAGTCATGGTGAGTAAGTAGGTGAGTCAGGATGGAGTCATCAAGGGGCTGACACAACATATGAAACACTATGCTAAGTTAGCATGTCTAAATATAGGTGAAACCATTAAGACTGTAACATATTCCTGGAGCATGCAAACAAAGTCTTCAATGCTCCCTACACCATTCCTTCCACCTTCAGAAGATGGAGTTTGACTCCTTCAATGACAGGATCCACTACTTGAGTATGCTATACTATGAAGAGGTAGCCAACATCCAACTACCATTTTAACTTTGTGTCTTATACTCAAAGTTTGTTGCTGCTATACTTATAAATAGATGCTCTATAATGAAATGTCACTATAAATACAATATTTATACCTTTCCTCTTATTATCTATTTTATTGACCTTTTTATAGCATCTTTGTTCTCTCCTTGCCCCCTACTCTCCATCTTGTTTCAAATCATTTCTAATGCCAGATAGACACTAGCATGATTCACTATACACTCCAAACTTGCCCTATCATTTGGAATCTACCATAAGGGACATCCAACTCAAGATTCCAGACTAAAACCTTGCCGAAGAAATCTCTCTTGCTTAACAATCCTCTTATCATTCCTCTATCCTCTTTCTCTCCATACTATTTTCTACTCCTTGACTCCAACAGATACCTCATCTCTATCACTTAGCTGCTATCTTTCAGTCTTAAACATGTCTCAGGCTGGAGATGAATTGGAAGTCTTATCCTAGTCTCACTACAGCTATTGCCCTCATTATCATCACTTTAGCATGTTAGGAGATAACACAAACATTGGCACTCACACTGCTACTTACCCTTAGTTTATTCCTACAAATTGGTATACTCTAGGTGGTCATATGGTTACTCTGCAACTACTTATACCACTATCTCTATCCCAGCCAATTGTTATCCAAGCTCTCTCCAGACCTCATAGAATGTCTGCTCTAGAGGATTGAAGTGCTCCAAAATCTGGTGCTTATCCACTTTCCCTCTATGTTATAAATATTTACTCTGAGTACAGTGAGGAGACTGAAAAGACTAAAGGCCAATCATTCAAGGAATGGGAACTGATGAGGCACATGATAGTAAGCCTATGGCAGGAGATGACTGAGCTTAGACAAATGCTGGATTGGGAGATGTGGGAGAAAGTGGACAAAGTATGCTGGTATCATGGAGTCTACTTTCCCTGTGATGATAACTTGTAATAACAAGCTTACCTTCCCATATTTAGATATTCCACTACTATATTCAGAACAGGTATCAATTTCACCTTCACTATTGTACTTGTATCACATCAATTATGCTTGCTCCTATAGACTTTCTAGTTATGCCTTATACACTCTCTCTCTTCTTACCTATGCTCTATCTCTTTACTTCTGATGCTTTCTAATATATATTTCTCTCTTCTTATTTGTCTTTTATGTTACATTTTATCTACTTCCTAAAGTAGTCATATGCACTACTATATATATACCACCTAGACATATAGATTAGGCAAGGCTAATCTTAATATTGCATTATCCTCTTACTTTAACTGAGTTATCTCTTACTTGAGTTAACTGTTAAGCATATTCATCTCTTTGCCCTTATCTAAACTTCCTCTCTGGCTTCTTGTTATTGTTGATCCTGTAGAGTGGGCAATATATATGAGTCTGCTATCTAGAGATCATGTGAACAGCCCCTTGAAGTCAAACAAAGCAATCCCTTCAGACTCATATGGGACAAGGATCACTGCTCACCTTTCATGGACTCCAGCTTAGATGTTGTCCAGTCAAGAAAGAAACCTTATAACACTGACACTTCTTCAACAAAATCAAGACCTTAGGCAGGTCTTGTCAGCTAGATAATTAAGACATGATCTACTATACATTATGATACCTGAACTGGAGAATATGATATGTAGAAGGAAAGATGCAATACAGATGGAGGAGACTGGGAGCAGTTCAAGCAAGACATTATAGCCTTGTACCCTAAGCTGAAGAAGATCATAAATATACATTTTACAACCTTGCAGGTCTAGCTGATTGTCAGACAGCTGTTCCTATATGTTTTCAATATCAATTTAGCAAATATTACCATCAATGTTTGACTATTAGACTGGCTTATGAGCAGAAACAAGATATCCTACCATAAGAGGAATATGATTTTCTTAAGTGGATTCAACCAAGGTTTCATGACAAGCTTATCTCTGGACTTTGTCTCAAGAATTCTGACTACCCTGTCTGTCAACCATAGCCCTTTATCAAGGTAGTCAAAGCTGCTCAATTCCTCCTTGACACTACCTTAGCTGCAAGTGAATTTAGAGGTTTTCCATGTCATACACCTTACTATCCCTCCTCCCTCAGCCTATATTCCACCATCATACACATTTTCAGGTCTCTCTCCTTTGCTACTAGTAACATCCTCTTATACCCCTTTGTCATCCTCTCCACCAGTAGTTCCACTACTCCCAAAAGCTTGTGAAACCTTTGATATATTGTTGCTTGAGCAATTCCTTGTTTCTCAATGCTTCTTGAGCTTGTTCTGGTTCTGACATCCACTATACTTGTAATGTTCTCACCATATCTGATAGCCTGAACAATGCTTCTTACCCTGCAACTGTCTCAATCACCAGAACAGTAGGACAGCAATTTTGAACCAATCTGAATGAGGTATATGCCAGGTACTGATTGATTGACCCTGTGCTCATTGATACATGCTCCATACAGGTCTTCTATTCTATGCCAACACCAATGGAGGCAGGAACATCTCTGCCTGACACCAAAACTACTGAAATGATGGGCTAGATCCTTTGTTCTACAATGCATCACAACCTCATTCAATCAACCCCATGTATGCAAGGCTGTACTCCAGCAGTTGAAGGAGATAAAAAGGTCTTATGGGGCACTTGTGTGAGTAGTCGTAGCTTACACAGTGAAACTGACCTCTGACTCGGGCTGGCCAGGTACAAGTATGAATTATTATTATGCAATCGATGGAATAGGCCTTGCTACCGGAAATAGACCTTGACGTACTTGGTCATTCCCATGGTAAAACATGTTTTCCTGATGCACATGGACACCATTATTCGTCAGTCTCCCATAGTCCCATTCGAGACTGCGGAGTCATGGCTATGTCCACCAAAGGTTCGAGAATTAGCCTTGCGATGAGCTCCGAATGAAGGGAAGACCTCTGGGCCTTGGCCTTGAAGGTACGGAGGCCAGAATATCCGAACAATGCCCTTCGCTTCGCTACTGGAGTGCCAAAATTGTCGTGGGTCGCAGCAAAAGGATCCCACCAAGTAGAGCATACACCAACCAAATTGAATCCGCAATACAATCCACACCGCTATTAGGGATAGCTGCGTTTATCAAGAGTAGTCGGATCTGTTGGTGTGTACCTCGAGGGTAATCAGGTCGTTCATTAACTGAGCTCGGTGTATACTGTTGGTTGACAGCAAAGCACTCCACTTGTGAGAAGTGTGTGCGCTTCTTCATCCATATGACTGACAGCTGTTCCGAGACATCGGGCTTCCCTCATGCGATGTGAAATTCATGGGGAACACCGGTGTGGATTAGATTCATTCAGACGAAGGACTGTCAAGCCATTAAGAAGGATTAGGTTAGACGGTAGCCAGCTGGTCGCACAATGATCTTATTCAACTTAAGGCCATGGAGGTCACGCTTAGGTCTGCTGACTTTCAGGACGAGAGTTACGCTGCATTGTTCAGTCCTGAGTCGGATGGTCCTCGGTAGAAGCCGCTTTAGTATCCCAGGGGATGTACGTCAGCCCTCAAGACTTCAACAAGACGGGGTTCAGGGCAGCAAAGACAGACCAGAGAACTACGTTACTGACCGGTGTCACCAAGCGGAGCGAGTAGCAGTCATCACTTCCTCGTTAAAAAGCTCAAAGCCACGGTAATGAGTTCTGCCTTGTGCCGGTGGGTCCTGCTTTTCATATAAACAGCCCGAAGTCCCTTGAGCCAAAGAGCAACAAGGCAACTGGTGTCGTTATCCCGATTCCAGGTGAATTCCACGGACTCTCATCATGTGAAGACCCTTCCCGCAGCACTGTATGTACCTTTATATATCTTTCAAACAAGCAACCTGAAACGCAACCGGCAGACATTCAGAGCATGAAATTGAATGATGTTAGAGAGAATGGGTAGCACACCACGCTGTTGAACGCTGTTCCCACCCTATTCAGCTAGTCTTCTATCCCGTTGCCAACGTCAGCAAGATAAAATATCCTTCAGGTTCCCTTGACACAGGGACGTGGATCAGCATGGCAGCGTATCAATCATCATCGCACAATCTGAAATTCACACCATGATTAACATTGCGCAGACACCAGACAAAACCGATTAAAATCCTCGTCGCTTTTGATAAAGACCATCGCATGATTGGTGATCATCTGGGGAATAACAGCGGGAGTTGATCCTTTCTGACAACATCACCTGTTACAAGCGAGTACGTCACTGGGACCTGTGAATTACACATCTGTCAAATAAAGTTGGACTTTCATGGAAGCTGGAAGTCCAGCTCTATGACGGCACTTATTTGCCTCAGCTCCGAATCGAGGTGAAGAGCAAGGATCAGCCTGCGGAAGGGGGTTATGACAAATCGAACTACCCTCATCAACCTCTGATTTCTGGGGTGAGACTGTTTTTGGCACGGGCGCTGAGCTAAAGCCAAGCCAAACTCCATTCAGGACCCAACTTTTTGGCACAGGTGGGGACTGGTTAAATTAAATTATCAAAAAGCAATGATTGATCCTAGTTCCTTTACTGAATCGTTTTTGCGGAAGTTCTCACAATGCAATGATTTCCGTTGCTCTAAAAAGAGTGTTTGGAACGTGAGTTGAGGTGTGGGAGTCCTTCGTAGCATGAGACGAAGAGAGTCGCAAACATTGCATGATTCCATTGGTCGGCAGCTTCATTCTGTTACAAGTGGGATAGGGTATACATATTATCTCAGTGCATCCGTGGGGGTTAGGATGAAAACGAGCAGAAGTTTCCCAAAGAATACCCGCCGAATGGCGAATGGTAACGGTGCGACCATTACGCAACAGGCACGGTGCATGTGCACTCCATTGACTCGTGGCCAGATACCAAGTCCTACGCTCCTATCCACGTATGGTTCCATTATTCACATCACACCCTAGTGCATGACATGCATCGTGTCACTGAGCAATGAACCATGTTCGGCATAAGTACGCCGTTAATAGTTAACCTGGTGCCAAGTTCATGAACACTGGGGTGAAGACAAGACGCTTGCAGCCTTGGCCCGGTGTACGAGTGAACCCATGTTCGGGGAGCGTTTCACCACGGGTTTTAAAAATGAGCGTTTGACTCCCAAGCCATATGGTATCCCTGAGACATGCCTTTCTCCCCATTTCACGCCAGATAAGCATCAAATCACAACACAAGAGAATACCCTAAGTCGTGTCTCGGGGTAAATGTCACAAGTTAGGCACAAACAACGTGAGAGTGCGCAGGACGGATTGGAATATCCTAGTTTGAAAAAATGAATTGAAAGGATAAGGTATGGCAACAGCTACCCAGAGGTGTATGTAATATCAAGTGTGCTTGGTAAAGAATGGAGAATCAAAGGGTAAATGGTGCGCGTTAGGAGTTAGAACTCGTATCTGACGGCCATGAGGTTAATGTGCATGTACGGCATATTTGCACCTCATCCACATGCGAGTGCTATCAATCCCGCGACCACGCCATTGGCTTATTTTTGCTTCTCTCAGGCTTCAGGACTTTTCCTGGCCGCCTGCTTCCAGGGCTTCTAATGGGCTATCATATTCGAGATCTCAAGAAGTTCTAACATGGTAGGTTTAGTCATAATCCTTGGGAGCGGCACATGCAGGAATAGCTCATGACGTTTTGCGCCCAAGGATAAACGATGCTCGCTGACAACCCACTCCACTTTCTAGCTTGGTTCACCTAACTCAACTCCGTCGGTTATCCTCTGTCCGTGTTTTCAAACTCCCTCGAATGGGTACATCTGCGAAACCACGTCGTTGCACTACTACAGTGAGTGCCCTGAGTTCCTTAGGAAATTTCTAAGCTATTACCCAGCCTCCCACGAGATTCTTCCATAGGTTTCTCAAAGAGCATTATCCGAGAGGGCTACTTATCCCGAGCAGGGCATCGGCAATACGTGGGCCAATTACTAGAAAGGGCATTTTCCATAACTGTATATATACATTCCCCTTGAGATTCCAATCATGATCATCTTTCACAGCCATCTCTCCAATCGAACCAACAGTACAGGGCATAGTCTATCACTACTGTGGAGACTGGTTGCAGGTCCCTTTTGGCTGTCATGTTGAAGCTTCATCAAGTGTGATCTAGAGCGTCCAGAAAAGTTTGAGGGAGAATTGCTCCCGGTTTGACCGTCCTTTTCTGTTTGGAAAATCGATCTGGATACGCTGCTCAGACCAGGGTGCACTTGACGTTGGTATGGAACCACTTAGTCCAGAGAACTGGAAGTCGACTCTGAGCTGTCAGCAGCGCTAGGCTCATAGTGGGCCCGTCACGGCGGCGTATAGAAGGCTATGAGCTCTCGCGCCGTATATTTATAGGCCAGTGTACCCGCGCGCATTTTAAATGAACCTTGCTTGACACAACGGTGATATAGCCCCCGGAACATAAGGAATTTTTCGGGAAAGGTGTTCGTTCGGAATTCCCGCGGAGCGCCAAATATTACCTGTAGCGCCTGCATATAACAGCACCCTCCACTGTCTCGTTCGATTTCGGAGGATAATGAAATAATGGCTATTGCCATTGCGTCAATTTGCTGTAACATGGTGATCCATCATCAATCTCCTCCCATCAGTTTTCTCGCCGGAACAATTCACAATTCAGAAAGTCGAGCGCGCCTATCTGCGAACGATCTGATTTCCAAAATCTGATCGGGATATCATATCATCAACCCTCCAGCACTCACGGAGGTATTCCTCATCAGCCTAAACCCCATCAGTGCATCACTCATCATATCACCTTCTCGTCGCGCCTACTTCTGTCTCTCCTTGGGTGCGGTGCTGCGCGAAATCATACAAATCAGTACATCATTCCATCATCTCGGAGTTCACCTTACGAAAATGGGAAAAGGGGGGGAACCATGGACCACGGGGTAGTCCAGGTTCAAGTTATTTTCTGCGGTTCACTAGCACTACTCACATATATGCAAGCTTGTCACACTCCCAAGTCATTTGCGCAGTTACTACTCACGTCGAATGCACTGATTGATGATGCTCCACGTCCGCGATTGGCCATGTTGAAGTTGGTATCACAACGACCCTTGCTGTGCGCCTGTGCTTCCACGAGTTCCTGAGTTCACCGTACCTCAAGGCCAGCCAAAACAAACCACTGACACTGCGGTCTCCACCACACCAGTTCTATTAATGATGTGGTCCTGTTTGGAGCAACCATTTATGAGCAAAACGGTGCCCGTGTGGAAGGCAGCTAGGCTGAAATGAAATATGCCTCTCTTTTTGAGCTTTCGAGTCCGGTAGCTTCACACTCGGTGTACTCAGGAGGTGTCGATATTGATGATGTGATAGTGAATGATGCCCCCCTCGGCTGAGTGATGACCGATAGATGGGCATTGATCAATCGAATATAATGTTGAATGAATGAATAAATGAACGCAACGTGGTTCGGTGATTTGATATCACTGGTGCGTGTTCGCTGCGTCTCATTACGTTGCTACGAAAGTTCCAAGCCTGACCTTGACCACATTTGACCAAATATACTGATCACAGATCACACCATTTTTGGATGCATCGATAACGCGATGTGTATGAGGATAGACTAGAACGACACCATCATTGACACCATCATTCACCTTACGAACGCTTAACAGCTTTCATTTTGCAGTGCAAGTTGAATAAAAAGATTCGTTCAAGCAGTACACGCATACCAAATGGACGACACCACAACGCCGAATATAATCCACCTATTGCTTCATACCCCACCATCACCGAGTAAACTGAATAGAGAATGTATATTTTTAGACAATAGCCTCGCCGTTCTCAGTCATGTGCCATACTGCAAACGTCTTCGTCTTCCCATACCCTCTCTTCCCCCATCTTTTCCTGGCGTCACAAAAAGAACGCCAACGAATAGCAACGAACGCTGATGAGTGATGATATATCACACGAGCTGTGCACACCATTGTCAAAACGCCGTAAGAGAATGAAAATACATACTCCCACCAGACAACGGATATGTACGAATCCAGTATAAGGCCAAAAAAAGCACCATCACATCATCACACCCTACTACAAGCCCCAGATAGTCCCTGTCCCAAGTTAAGTCACCAGTAGAGACCATCTGGAGAGTGAATCCTGACCGGCTAAATGGATTACTTCGGGAGTTTCGAGTTGGGTCACGAGTGCGAACCGTTAAACATAGAAAGAATCGGTTGGCCATTGTCCCTCAAAGTTCGAACCACAATTCGCCCTCGGAACAACCGATTTCAGTCGGAGCTAGGACTCTACTTTTCGGCAGGAACCCCGGTGCATTCGATGGCGGTTTGGTCGTATTGAAGTAAAGGGTTGATCGAGGTTCATTGATGCCACTTCTGGCGATATGCACCCAACTGAAAAGTCTAGTGATCTCTGGCGCCTATCCGCAGGTACTCGATAAGCTCGTTGCGGCACTAATAAAGCCCCATACACAAGCTCACCACTTTCTTACGTCGATCTCTGACCGAAAAATACTCCAATTACTCAACCAGAAGAGCCCTGAGCATTCTTTGCTTCTCCACCTCTCTCTTCTTGTGCGGATTTAAGTACATAATGCAGGCCTTCCTCACATAAACTTATGGCACCCTGCGATATTCAAGCCTCAAAGTACAAAGCTTAACCGTATTTCAGGAGGAGGTCAGGAGTGGTACGGGAAGTGCGGTCCGTCCGACGAGCTTGGAGGAACGAAGAGCGCACTAACGTTATCCGAAGAACTATACCAGCTACTCTTCTGAATTTGCTCCGTTACCCATTCTAGTCAAGTCGGAAAGATGGGCCCTCATTGTATACACTTGTCATAACTACTCGGGACTCTTCAACCACCGGTACGAGACCTCGTGTACACGCGTGGGCTTCCAAACTTCTGAATCCAGTCGACAAGTCGCCGTCCGGGTAAAATGCTCTCCAACACAGAGAACCAGAGACACAGCCCGCAGCGAAGCAGGGGATAGATAGGTATTACTCCAGGCAATCGGACTCTTAGCAAAATAGCATTAGTTTCAGGAGCACGCACCGACCTCCAGTTGTACGTATGCATCCACATCACCCGCACCCCCCCAAACACCAATCGCAAAAAAACCAAAATCAAAGACTATCACTTTCCACTTTCATTTGATCTATACTACTCAAAAAAGTGCTTCTCCCCACGCACCAGACTCTCGTCTCCTCATTGCACAAACATCCAAATTCCAAAATTCCAAAGGGGGAAGAAAACGCAGAAACCCTGCGCACTTCACCGTTCGACCCGAGTCGGCAAAAAGCATTCAAGGCACCATCCCATCCCCAAAGACCCAACTCGCCCCGTAATCGATGGTAATTCTCTGACCCCAATAAGCAAGTTCTACCCAGCCGTATTATCCACGGCGCCTCTCTGCCTCTACACCTAACCAAAAGTCGTCTCGAGGGTACAAGGTCCCAGGTCCCCGCACACGAAACCGTAGACCAGCTGAGAAATGTGTATATACTGACAAAGCACCCCCAAACAGCGCACTTTGTGAATAACGGCCCGAGGGCATTACATACCGTACCAAGTACTCGCAGTCTATAATGAAAGTAGTCGGAATCATTTCAATGGATATAAACCGCCCAACCAAGCCGAAGCCGAGGAATCATCCCACAAAATTAATAGTCAAAGAGAGGGACGCAAGCCCGTTCGTTTGTTCGTTCGTTCGTTCGCATCGACGCATCGGCGGATCATGATGGAGGTCGAAGAACATCGAACACCGAACATCGAACATCGAACCCTCAACCAGCCAAGACTAAACCAACCAACCAACCCAACCTTCTTCTTTCTACCCTCCCCATATTAAAAAACCACTCACTCATCCCACTTCCACTTCGAATGGAAATATCCAAACTCGGGTATACCTCCCCCTCCTTCTCTCAACCCAAACGTAAACAAAGGACCCCTTCCAAAACGGGGTCAGAGCGGCTTACTTCGCCACTGACTACCCACAGCATCCCAGGAATCCACACGCGAGGGAAGTACCTGCCTGCCTACCTGCCTGCCTGCCTGCCATACGCACGTACGTACGTACATACGCCCTCCAACTCCAAAAAGGCAGAAGCACGTACCACACACACACACAAGACCGCATGGTCCACATCTAGACCGTCCCATCCACCACCACCAAAATCCAACCCACAACTACGGGTGCAGGGTCCGCAAACCCAGTCCCTTATCCCTTATTCCATTAACAGATGAACAAGCTCATAAAACCAGCGCTAGGAATGACGAATGACACACATCCCCCATTAACAGATGAACAAGCTCATAAAAAACCAGCGCTATATAGGCATGACGAATGACACACATCCCGAGCGGACCGGGGCACAAAATCCGCATTTGTATTTGTCAGCGCCACCACACACACAAACCACCCCAGCGCCCGCCCATGTGATCAGATCAAATTTTCATTGATCCCATCGATCAAACTCTTTCCTTTTACAGCTCTCTCCCCCACCCCAGTCTCCCTCGCCGTGGCTGCCTAGAATTCCAGATTAAAAATTTCATCCAGTCCTCTGTATTCCCTCAAATCCTACCAAACGCTACGACTACAACTATGTATCAGAAGAAAGATGTTGACAACCCAGGAGTATGGCGATGAATCACATAAAAATTCAGCTTGTATATAGTGAGTGAGTGGGCTCGTATATACCGCGCTCGGGGATATAGATAGTGTTTATCAGTTCGACTGAATCACCACCAGCGAGAGAAGAAGACTAAGTAGCTAAAGAAGTAGAAGAAAGAGAGAAAGAAAGAGAGGCAGGGGGGAGGGGAAAGAAAGAGAACAGTTAAATAGAGCATATCAAAAAAAAAAAAGGTCCGTCTGATACGAACAACGGATCAAGTACGTTGGTATAACAGAAGAAAAAAGAAGGAAAAAAAATATTAAACAGTAGCGCAGAAGGAAAAAAGCGACGATCAGGATCATTCCTACCACCACCACCACCACCATCACATACGTGGTGAATTCTAAGCTGCAAGAACCGAGCGAGCAAAGGTCGACACAAAAAACATTAGATACCAATTGACTGAGGAAAATTGAACGAGCTCATCAGCAGCAGCTATAAAATCCATCCACCATCTTTCATTTTTGGTCTAGCGAGAAAGAATCGTAACACGAGGAAAGGGAAAAAAAGGGGAGGGGGGGGGGGGCGAAGAAGCCGCATCCGACACCATCGGGGGCGGGAAGCGGGAAGGGGGAGGGTCCACTTTTACTCAACTCACGCCACGTTTTCCCCAGCGGGTTGTTCACGAGCATTCGAATCCTGGAGCGTTTGCGCCCTAAGATGAGGCGAAGGCGAAGCCTGTCGACTCTGACTATTACTATGCGGTTGACTATCCCCAGTCGGCTTCCTCGAAGGCGGCGGGGGCATATGCGGTGAACCACCGCCAGCACCACCCCCACCAGCACCCCCACCAGCACCAGCACCACCAGAGCCAGAATCCGCACCATTCCCAGCTTGCCCCGAAGCATGGTGATGATGGTTAGCTCCACTCGAAGCTGCACCAGCCCCGCTAGGGTTACTATGCCACGTCTGGAGAGCAGGCAAATTATGACTACTCGGATTAGGAGCACCATTGGACGGGGGAGGATACTGATTCGAACCAGGACCGCTCGACTGGGAATTGACGCCGGGACCCAAATCGCGTCGTTGATCCTGAATAGGTGCCACAGACGGATGAGCATAGTACGAGTTTGTAGATGGAGAGATGGGAGGAAGCTGGTTGTTGGGCGGAGTACGTCCTCGGAGGGTCGAAGCGGCTAGAGGACCACGCTTGTGAGGGAACTGTTCCGGTCGAGGACGAGAGTGCGTGCGCTCAAACAGTCCACACTTGTTACAGAGCTAGCAAAAAACCAAGGGGGGTTAGTCAGCGAGTCAGAAAAAAAAAAAACAAAAAATACATACGACTTTGCCAGGGCTGAGATTGGACCTGCGCCAGGTGGAGGTATCAGTGGTGCAACAATTGAAGCACCTACGACGGACACGGTCGCTAAGCTTGGTTGCAGCATCGTCTGTGTGGACGATGGTGACGGGCTGTGAACCCGGGACAGGGTAGGGGTGGTACGGGTCACGGTGGGGAGGAGGGGGATTGTGCATGGTAGGGATGGAGAACTGTGGCGGGGGATGGTAAGGGTGCTGGTGAGCAGGATCCTGGTCATAGCGGGGGTGGTGGTCAAAGTGGGGGTAAGGCATGTAGGCGGGGTGTTGGATGTGCTGGTAAGGGGGTGGGTAGAGATGAGGAGAACGACGGACGGGAGGAGTGCTGATGGAAGAGCGATCCTGGGAAGCGTCGGAGGGGGCAGGAGAATGGGAGTGAGAGTGAGGATGGGTGAGGGTGGTGATTGGGGGAGGAGAGGGGAGACGCTGTTGAGTGGACTGGGGGTCGTAGCGAGAGTGGATGCGGTTGTTGTTGTTGTTCATGGGGTGGACGTTGACGGACATGGGTTGTTGTGGTTGTTGTTGTTGGTCTTTGTTATCAGAGGACTGTACAAGGGTGAATGGTCAATGTTGGTGGTAGGCTTTTTGTTCAGAGGTCACCTACATCGCGGAGAGCAGGGTCAATTGCGTCCTCCTTTGTGTCAGTTGGAGAGTTGTTGTTTTCTGTCGAGTCGTGTTGCCTGGGGAGAGTCAGTCAAAGGAGGGAAGGGTATAAAAACGAACTGACCAGCCCAAAGTGGCCATCGTCAATGTTCTCTTGCCTCAGTTCACAATCAAACCAGTAAACCAAACCCCCCATCACTCAAACCTACACTCAGTTTCAGGCGCCGACTCTCGGCACATCCGGCATCACCCCCTTCCCTTCCTCCTCTTGTCGGCGATCCAAGTGGATCACCGCCCCAGATCCCGATCCCCCCCCCACACCTTATCATGCTGACCCTGGCACTCCCTCCTCCCTCATCTCAGATACACAACGGCCCCGAAATCGCGATCCGCCGACTCTCCTCCCACCGCGCGCAATGCCACCTATTCTTAACCGCGATGCTCTCTCCATACATCCCCACCGTCACCGCCGGACCACCCACTCTCCTTCGCGGCTTTCATTTCACCGCCTGACACTCAGTCCACCCGCCCAGTGTCTGACGTCGATCCACTGCACCCAATACCCAGTCCCATGCGGCAGCTAGCCTCAAAAAAACAAAGTCCCACCGCCTGCCTTGTACTCCAGTCACATTTCTTGTACATACATAGCGCATATAATACGACTGCTTTCTCGTCCGTCCTGGAGAACCCCAAACAGCGACGCGGCGAATACGCGGTCCAATCCGTGTTCAAGCTCAAAAGAACCCCGTCCTTGGCCACCATCCCATAAACGTAAAACCGCACCCCACCTAGACCACGCACCACCCGCTCGCGAGAGACAATGTATCCATATATACTCACCCAACCACCCATATCCCCCCCCCTCCCCCTCGCCTTCGCGTCCCCTCCCCTCGTTCCTCCTCGGACAAAGCGCCGCATACACAACTACACACATTAACCCCATTCCCATGGCCCAAGCCAAGCCCAAACACCCTGGTCAATTACGCAACTCCTTTTTTTTTTCACGCCCGCTTTCATCTCGTCTCCTATGCGTATGGGCCCGCATGGGTTGCTCTCCACGGTAGAACCAACTATTTCCATTCTCGATTAGTGCCCCCCCCTCCCAGATCAGATCAACTGATGACCCATCGCATCGTGGCGTTCGGCCCTCGGCTTATCCCGCCCAGCCAATCATCGTTGTCTGACATACGAAATCCGAGGATCTTGTTACATACTCTCCTCCCACTGCACGACTGACTACACAGACGAGGAACACCGCTTGCTCAATGCACAAGACTCCCTGGACAAAGGGTTCTTCCCTCCCCTCCGACAGACTCGCCCCAAAAAATCAACCCAAAAAAGCACAGAAAACTAAACAACAGCCTGCTGAACACACCCCGCCAAAATCGAAAGAGGTCAAGGAGCTCGAAAACCTCATCTCCAACCTCGAATCGACAACCACACCATCCCGCGACCCAAAAGGCGGCTGCTTCTGCCTCGGCAAGTCCACAATTCATCCCAACCCCTACCACTTCCCCTCTAATTAATTACAACCCCATCCAACGTCAGCAAAACAACATCCTCTATCACCTCACACACCCATCTGCACATCCTGCGGTCTCATCCTCTGCACCCTAAACAAACCACACCACACCTGCCCCAACACCCAATGCACCTCTCCCCTCCTCACTCCCACCCAACGCTCCTCCCTCCTCTCCAAACTCCAATCCACCCTATCCGAAACACTCGCTAAAGAACAAGCAGAACGCGAACGCCAAATCGAACTAGCAAGAAAAGAAGCAGGCGCCTTCCCATCTCTAGCTTCCTCTACCTCCTCTTCAAACCCTACCATAGCCACTCCGAGCCCACTCAGACCACCAACCGAACAGAGTCACAAAGTCCTCTCTCTAACCTCAAACTCAAAACCCAACAACAAAAGCGGGCGTAACAAAGTAGTCGTTACATCATACAACACAACACCTTCCTCATCCCTCCCTGCATCCCGCACCGAAACGCCCGACACAGTCCGAGTCCCTCCTCCCCCCTCTACGATCGACCATGCTGTCAATTGCCGTCCGAGCCCTTCTCGCCCTTGGCAGAATTTCACTCTTCACGATGGGGACACTGTGAAATATGTTCCTGTTCCTACTCTGTCCGATCCCGATTCGCAACATCGAAAAGCGAAATCGGGTACAGGGAAGAAGAGGAATAATAAAGAAAACTCGGGTGCTACTTAGTCGGTATTCTTGATCTGTTTATGTCATTCTTGTACAGACGCACAAGTTCACAAATCAACCTGAGCCATGCAGTTAATTGTCAGTTTCAAATCTATCTATCTATCTATTTGATCTCTTTCCAAAGTGCATCATCGCAGATCCTCACATCTAATTGCGCAGAAACCCACACGACGGAAAAAGAAAGGACCCAAGATGGACACAACTTGTCTTTACTGTATTGTAAGATTGGGTCGTTTGCTGTTACGCAATACTACATTTCACTGCACTCGGTACTATAACTTTTAATCATCATTCACCTCAACCCACATCCTATCGGGAAACTTGACAACGAGCATCCATCATCATCATCAGTTGCCCAAAACCCATCAACCACATACGATATCATCACACAATCGCCCACACCACAACGAACTGAACAAGCCACTCAAGCCCGAGAAGAAGCCTCAATGAATGACTGGCACTGGTACTGGACCCCCAAGACGGGGCTTACCAAACGATCCTGTATCACCGGAAAGAACCATATGCCCTACCACACACAAGGGTCCCAACTAACTAAGAATACCAAAATACCGAACCACCAATTAAAAACCAAAAACAAATACCAAAGGAACCACTAAAAAATATCAACCGCCGAATCAATGTATGAGTCACACCAAACCCGCTAGCCACTCAAACCACCTAACGCCCCGTCCATGACGGTAGTGCCAAAGCTAATCCATTACCACACCTCCGCCCACCGCAACCGTCGAAAAAAACCTGAACATCAGATTCGATTAGATGAGAACCTACCTTCCTTTCCCCCTTCCCAAATTACGTCCCACTACCCTACCTCTCCTCGGAGACAAAGGACAAAGAACCCGGCAAGATACCACCAGCCCAAGAATCCAGAGAACCCGAAACAAGTTTAGCCTCCACACCCTGCAGCACCTCATCACCTCATCTCATCCCAGCATCTCCCGAGCCAACAGCTAAGTCTCGTTAGGTCCCTCCAATTCCATACGGTCTTCCTCTGTATCCGAAAGTGAGCGCACGTACACACGTGCTTCCGCCAACGAACCTGGGTGGTCTGGAGTGGTCGTAGCGCCGTCCCGGTTTCCCGTACGAGAAGAAGAAGACTGCTGGAGGGTCCACCTTTCTTCACCTTCGTCCTCCTCATGGTGGTGGTGGCGTTCTTGGCGCGCGTGTTCGTCCTGGACAGCGTCAGCATTACCGCGGTCATTATCACCGCCACCACCACCACCATCAAACCCTTCCCCTCCTCCACCTTTCACTCGAAGCGATGCTCGAGGTAACCCATCTGGGAACACATCACCCAAAAAAATACCGCTGCTCTTCCAAATCCCCCGCGTATACCCCTCCACCTCTCCGCCCTTCTCGCCTTCCTCCTCCTCACCTCTCTCCCAACTCTCCTCGCCTTCCTTCTCATTTCCGCGCTGATTCCGAAACACTAACCCACTCCTCGGAGCACCTATCATCAACCCCCACTCTACCTCTCAAAACTCTTCCAAACCCTCTAAAACCATCTCAGCCTCCCCCCAACTCCGATCCCGGTTTTCCTCTTCGTTTCGGACATAGTCATCATCACGATCGCGATCATCATGATCCCGAGCCAAATCAGATCCAGAAAAATCATCCACTAGCAGACTAGTTGGCAATAGTGGCGTCGCGAGTTCCATAGACACTTCCCCATCAATGGCGTCCAGTAGTCTATCCAGTTCAGAGTCATCCAAACGTAACCATGTTGTTTGTGTGTGCACAGGTGAAGCCGAAGGCTGCTGGGCAATCTCGGTCCCTCCATCCGGGTCAGATAGCTGGGGGTGGTTGAGAAGATGCGGTTGTTGATGAGGCGTCTGTGAATGGGTCTGTACCGGACGAGCCTCAGTTACCAGACTTTCCGAGTCGCGTACTAAACGATCGTCCTCCGTTGTGGTATCAGGCACTAGTGCAGGTATCGGATCGAGAACGGACAAAAATTCAGATTCACGCTCGGGTTCGGGTGATCGTGGCTCTCGTCGGTGTTGTTGGTGTTGCCTCTGATCCTGTCCACCTACAAACCCGAGACCTGATGATACATCATGTCCTGTTGATGAGTACAAAGGTACCGTTGGCAACTGCCTCGCTTCGCACTGCACACTGAGCTCCTCAACCCGTCTCTGTAACGATTGAATCTCTTCCAATAGTTCATTTTCCCTCGCTTGAGTGGTAACCTTGCATTCATCCAGGTCACGTCGTAATCTATGTTAATGTCCATGAGAAAATTAATTGGATTCATTGAAACGGGGGAAATATTTACCGAAGGCAGTCATTCTCGACAACGGTCAGCCGGTGCGCGAGTGCGACAAGCGCGTCTATTTTCGTGTCAGCCATAAGGCTATTCCCATCCAAACCGTCTCCATGTTCTACGAATGCATCTTCCGCATCCTGTAGAAAATAACGTACATACATCAACAAAAATTTTCCCAAGAACAATGAGGGCACACACAAAAATACACACCTTAACCACGGCAGATTCCTCGCGAGTTCCTGTATCTGATTGATCATCACCAACTCGTGAGATCACTTCCGAACCGGGAGAAGAACAAGCTTTTTGTTCCCATTCCTGGTAGTGGTGTTGTTGTTCCTGCCGCCACTCCCGCTGCGTAGCAACAAATCGTAGCAGCGACTCCCGTTCCTCCCTGAATGCATCTATCTGATTCGACAACTCTTGGATTTGCGTATCCAGTTTCGCAAGAGTCGCAGACCTCGAGCTGCGCGCCTTCGTCCCCAAAAGATCCGGGGAGCCGACGTCAGTGGCACCACTAGCACCACTATGACTGACACCACCCAGCGCTGACAAGGCACCATTATTAGGGCGCATTTCCTTTGAGTCAAACGCCCAAGGGGACCTCCAATCAACGCCAACATCAACTCCACCATCATCGATAGCATCATGGACAGAATGATCATCATCAATGTTGTCCGACACCGGAGTTGATGATCGGTTCGGACGAATCGGAGAGCCCAGACTCCGATACTGGTTCGATTTAAACTCGTCGTCCTTGTGGATAGCCAGTTTTACTCTCGACTTTTTCGGGTCCTTCGCCTCTAGGCTCTGCCTATTAAAACGGCTATCGTCTTGGGGGACATGGCTAGAAGGAGTAACGACCCGCGTATGTGCCCGGGTATGGCTAGGTCCTAAAGTAAAAAGCATAAATTGCAAAGTTAGCCTTACGCCGTCCATCGAGATACGGCAACAATGTAGAGAAGAAAAGAAGGGTGTCGGCAACGAGCGGTTAGACATGCTCAGACCGAAACTTTACAATGAAAGACTGGTGCTGGCCGGCCGATAACTACCTCGCCCACCACTGGATGGCATGAAAGCCAAAATTAAACACAGATACTCACTTCTGCTATAAGCAGCATGATTGCGGGAGCGCCGCTGTTGGTCATCACTTGCTCGATCATCAACGGCATCATGATGTTCATCACGTAGGCTTCCATTCCTATTATCACTGGTGGCATCCGCGGTTGTATCGTCGTCTTTGACAGTAGCAAGAGCAGTAGGTGCATGACCACGCTGGGATTGAGGGTGAAGAGCAACAGAACGACCGCCCAGATCAGGCTGGGGTGATGTCCTCGATACTGATTCGACTAAGGACGGATAAGGTATAGAGCGAGCTTCTTCAAGCTAAAAGAATGATTGGTAAGTTTGTGTTCTCAAATACTCATGTGAACCAAGGTAGCCAAGCAAGCTTAGACGGGACTAGAGTATACTCACCCGCTTGGACAAAGTTTTAATCTCGACCTCCAGGGTACGGTTCCTTGCTGCGGTCATGTTGAGGATCTTGATGATCTCCTCGTTCGTCAGCGCTTGGGTGTGTGTTAACCCAGTTCCATCAGACTTCGGCTCATATGGCGCAGCTGTTTTGGGTGATGAACCGGTTCTGGTTGCCCCCTTCAGGTCAATGTTACCATCGGGAGAAATAGATGCGACGTTGGCATCATTACGTCTTGATGAGAGGATAGGGATATGAGTCGTATGAGTGGCACAGTATTCAAGTTCAGCTTCCCGTCTCGCTAGTCGGGCCTCGAGCGTATCGATTCTGGATTGTAGGGCTTCGCGAGTAAGAACGTGCGCCACACGCTCGTCGTCTCGTTCTCGACGTAATCGGTCGATGAGTGCTCCTGCATAGGCGAGCTGATCTTCATCCATTGAACGTCGTGTAATTGCTTCGAGTTGACGTGAATGTTCTGACTTGTGGAATGTGTTTCAACAATAATAAACTCGGGATAAAAGAGGTACCTGTGAAGCGAGTGAGCTGGAGACGGTTGAAAGGCCATGAACGAATGTCGTTCGATTGTTCCACTGATCATCAACACTTATGAGTGATGGACATCTACGGGACTGAACGATTCAGGCATACCCTTCTCGACCAACTCCAAGACAGACTCTTTTAGATCGTCCCTTTCAGCCTCAAAAGTGCTAACAGCGGCAACATATCGTTGAAACCGTTGGTGTAGACGGGCATATTTCTGCTCAGAGTCCTTGAGTTCACCGGCGTTAGTTCGCTGAACTTCATCAAGGACGTCTAAGGTTTGCAGTAGCCGCGTTCGGAGATTAGACTCCCGAGCGACGTGAGCCAGAACTTCGACATTCAAACGTTCAATCTGCGAGGAAGCACCGCAAGTCAGCTAAGCACTGGGCCGAACAGGATGGAACAAGAGACCTCCGCGTTTTTCTGTTCCAACAAAGATTTCAGGTGACCATGATCCCTGTTTCCCATAACACATCGAGAAGTTGCTGTTTCTCTCCTATTCGTGAGGCCGTGAGGTCAGGAAATATGGAACCAAGACTTGGTTCGATGTTGATAATGTTGGACATAAAGTCTCGCCCAGGTTAGGGTTACACTCCCTGATATGGCATCACGTGCTCCTGGATAACGTAGCTCATATGTTGTTGTTGTTGTTGTTGTTGTTGTTGTTGTTGTTGTTGTTGTTGTTGTATTCTGTATTTCTATACCGCTACAAGCAAACTAGTGCTAAGACGCAGTCCAGGCCATCAGGCCACGGGCTCGGCAGGTGTGTGTGTCTATGTAAAAGGTTCTGAGGGGGTGTGTGGAGTGTTCTAGTAGAGGTCATAGGTGGCAGTAAATCATAGGTGGCAGTAAGAACATAGGTGGCAGATAGAAGAACAAGATGGGCAGTTTAACCTTGTACCCAGAAGTAATGATAGCCCTCACAACCTATACTCCCAAAGTCCAGTCTTGCCCTTCCAATCCCAATGATGAGACAACTCACAACTCCTAACCTAGGCTGCTTTAAGCGATTGTATGTTGTTGTGTACCCCAAAGGGCTTGCACATGTGGTCTGTAGCATGTAGGTGAAACAGGTTTATATAGTACTAGCCGCGTTCAAAGTTGGCTGTAGCTGTAGCTGTAGCTGTAGCGCGACTTGTAGCGCGC
>JAEUWL010000469.1:0-22496 GCA_018524415.1 Podaxis rugospora
TGCGAGGGGAATTTTCCCAAAAAATCTCGCTTAAGGTGGTTGCAAACAGACCCTAGTATCCGCGCCATCTTTGTATATCACTGCCTTAAAAGAGGGATCATAGACCGGATAACGCGGATTATTAATTGGTAGTTTTCATTAAGGGCCTGCGTTTTCGAATCCACCCGACTTTGCTTGGACTGACGCATACCCCTCGTCCCTCTCAAGCTGCGACCGCGGTGTAGTCGCTTCTCAATTCCCATCGGCGATTTTTCTCCACATTTCTATAGTCCACCCACGGATGACACAGATTCTCGCCTCCCTTCTCGTGTGGAGTGTGCCAAATTTATCTTTTTATACGTTTTTTACTCTTGGCATTACCATCTAACCCTGTTGTTCCATCCGTTGGGAGCCCGACAAGCCAATCAGTACGGTTGGTTTGATAGTTTAACTCCTCCTAGACATGCCTACTGCATTTACAACGCTAGAGTTGGCACATCGTGACATTCATACAGCAACTGATCAATGATTGGATGCTCACGCTCCCCCAATATCGCGTGTTTAAATTCACTCCAATTTGCTGTTCCTGGTCGTTCCTCATGGTACAACATCTTCTTGCCTACGCCATGACCTATCACGTCCAGCGAAATTCCGGCTGTGAACCTGGTAATGGGTAATTGACTATCAACATTAACTCACGCAGAGCAATTGGTACCTGGATCGACACCCACGGCGGACAAAAATAGCGCGCGCTTCAGAGTGATGGCGTTCAACATACTGCTCGTTGCGGAAGTATAAAAACTCGAAAGTACAAGGGTGACTCTCATCAGGTGCTAAAGCACAAAGATGAAGTTGTTCGCTTCAGCTCTCTTCCTTTCCTTTCTCAAGGTCGCTCTCTCTGCTGCCGTTGTGGGCAGAGCTGATTCCGCCACCAAGGCGGTCACTATTGACGTTGTCAATGCAGAACTTGCTCCCGATGGCTTTAAGAGGAGTACGTCGCGTTGGCTCATAACCAGGGCTCATTGCTGATGGACTACAGGCACGGTTGTTGCGAACGGAAAGTTCCCGGGTGCACCCATCACTGCTGTTAAAGGGCAGACTCTCCGGGTCACCGTTAACAATAAACTGGTCGGCAAATTTCTCTCACATGTCCAGTTCCTATGGCTCATCTAATTAGTGCAGACTGACGCGTCCATGCGTCGCAGCACTGCCTTGGTAAGCCTATATTCACCTATGCTTTCCTTATTGCACACTGATGCATTTTCAGAACTTTGATGGCATTTTCTTCCGCACCCCTGATGCTTATGTCGAGGGTGAACCATTCGTCAACGCTTGCCCCATCGCTCCTGGAGGCAACTTCACTTATAACGTGCCTCTTGGCTCTCAAACTGGTACCTTCTGGTATCACAGTGAGCTTAGCGTCCAATACGTCGACGTAAGCCTTTTCTCTCAATCTTTTATGTGTCTACGTCACTCAAAGTACTGCTTAGGGTCTCCGTGGCCCTCTCATTATTTATGATCCCGAGGATCCTCACCGCAACCTCTACGATGTTGACGATGAGTCCACCGTAAGATCGATTCTCTTGAGCTCATCGCTGCAGCTTTTGACTTCTCTAATTAGATCGTCGAACTCGCCGATTGGTGGCAGAATTCTACCATCCCTCTTCTCTCGGGCTACGAAGCAACTGGTATCGTCCCAGTCTCCGACTCCGGCCTTGTGAACGGCGCGGGCCGCTACAATGGTGGTCCTGCCGTCCCCTGGTCGGTGATCAATGTCGTGCAGGGCAAACGCTACCGTCTCCGCATCATTAATGAGTCCGCTCGCAACGTCTTCACTGTGTCGATTGACAACCACAATTTGAGTGAGTTTCGAGGTCTTTCCTTCTGGCTTTCATAGTGGGCTCAAATGCACCATTATAGCCATTATTGAGGCCGATGGCGAGCTCACTAAACCTCTCACCGTCAAGAAGATCGATATGCTCGCTGGCCAGCGTTATTCTGTCGTTCTCAACGCGGATCAACCCGTTGGAAACTACTGGTTCAACGCACCCTTCGTCGGTGGTGCTCCAGAACGCAACCCGCATCGTCAGTATCTGCCTATTCCTCTCAGTATCTCGTTCACAAAGCCCCTTCGCAGAGAATGCCACCCTCTCACGTGCTATCATTCGTTACCAAGGTGCTCCCGCTGCTGATCCCACTGGGCCGATGACCCTTGGCCCCGATGATGGTGCTCTCGTTGAAGCTGACCTTCACGTAAGTGATCATAACCATTGTGTGAGCTGCGCTGACCCTATGCCCCAGCCCCTCAACCCAACACCCGTAAGCATATTAATAAAGGTAACTTGTACGGTTAGTCGACTCAGAAAATTTAGGTCTCCGAGCCGGATATGACCATCTCTTTTGACCTCGAAGTCGTGTGTATCCCTCTTGGCTTTTCGATCAGCTCGATGTTTAATGCACTACTAGGTCGCTGGAAAAGCCATATGGAATGTCAACGGTGTCTCCTACTTGCCAGAGAAAGTCCCGACCCTCGAACGTGTCTTAGAAGGTGCTTCTCAACCCGGTGACTTCAACGCTACTGAGAATGTCTTCATTCTCCCCGCCAACAAGACCGTTGAGATTACGTTCCCTCCTACGTATGTGCATCTTTGTTCAAACGCGTCGGACAATGCTAACTTTGGTTAATGCGTACACAGTGATGATGACGATGCTCACCGTAAGTCTATCTTTAGCAAGCAGACATCTTGATTGGAAACTCACTATGACCGAATTTAAAATAGCACTTCACCTCCACGGCGTGAGTTCTCCATTTCGGTGTAATATGGGAAGAAGGTTAAACGTTGATTTGTCTACTAAAAACAGATGAACTTCCAAGTCATCAAGTCCATGAGTTCGAGTAGCCTCAATACCATCGACCCGATCCTCCGCGATGTATGGAATCGTCCTTTTCTCATTTTTGTGTAAAAACTTATTCACAAATAGACCGTCGGTGTCGGAGGATCTGGTACCACCATCCGCTTCAGGACTGACAACCCGGGACCCTGGTTCTTCCACTGCCACATCTTCTGGCACAAGCAAGCTGGTCTCGCCACCCTCATGCTTGTTGATCCTAGCACTGTCAAGACGGCTGTCCACCCATCCAAGGCTTGGGAAGCCCTCTGCCCTGCGTGAGTATATTCTTTTTATTACAACAGGGAGCCTTAGCTTGATCGAAACTTCTTCCTTCCTCTAGTTACAATGCTCTCCCTCCTGAGCTTCAGTAGATGGTAACGTTTATTCCCCAATAACCAAATACCAATAGATTTCCGATGTTGCATGGGTCCTTGATAGGCTGGACAAAGGGTTTATGTCCTTATGTCCAAAATTCTAGTTTATCTGAATGAAACAATATCATTGACTCGAAATGCGTGTGAGGTAAGGGCACCACCAAAGGAAATCGCAAACGTACACTTCCCCCTTTGGGGTGGCGGAACTGAAGACGATCGTTAAGAGGGGATGACGGGGTGGTTGTGCGAGCACATCAGCACCCATCTGACGTTGGGACTTGAGCCCGATAGGATATAGAGTTAGATAAGAATAGTGCGAGTAGGAAAGGGGGATTTTTGAATTAGATTGGTTATGAAAGGGCGAGGATGAGAGAGAGGTGGGGAAAAGAAAATTGTCAGGCAAGTAGATGCAGGAAGTCCTCATGCGGAAAAATATGTATGGTCTGTGTACAATACACCGGACAAGGCCCGCTGTACTCCGCATGGCTCTTTGGGCGAAATGGGGAAGCAGATTGAGTGGAGAGAAAGGGACGAATGAAAAACTAGAAAATCTGGACAATCAATAACAGACTGCTGCCCCATAACTAAAATGAATTGGATAATGAACGAAGCACAGAAATGAAGAGGAGAGGAGAGGTGGCGAAGTGGACTGTCGAGGAAGTGGTCTTACCACCTGCTAAATATGGATTGCAAGCATTGATGGGCGCCCACTAAGTGTTCGCGTCGGGTCATTCATCATGTTACAAACGTACTTTCCCGACCGAGGGAATGAAGGAGTTCTGCGCGACCGTTGTGAGTGGAATCCTGGGAGGAGAGCATTGGGTGCATGGCTAGCCGGCGCCCGATCTCCTCAATTATTCATATCCTCGTGGGTTATGACGTCGACATGACTGATGAGCAGGCCGGCGGCCAAAGAATGAGTGGTCCAATGTGATAGTGGGATACACATCATGAGGAAGCGGCCTCTATCTGAAAGAACAAGGATATGTGCGATTCTATGAGTAATCGTATGAGTTTCATACTCGTACAATGCCAGTGGGGAGATCAACCAGACCTTATTGCAATGTACGATGGGAGTTTCTTTTCAAGAAGAGAGCAAGGCATATAACTACATATGTTCGCTGGGTTATCCGCAATAGACGATGGAACATCTACCTGAATTATATTATCATATGGTACCCAACTGCCAACAAAATAAATACATAAGGCCTGTAAACCATTCACCGGATCCATTACAAGGACGCAAGTCATGACAAACGTAGCTTCTTCAACAGTTCAGCCCAATTTCCATGATGAGGGTGCTTCGCCTCTTTATCATCGCCTGATTCTTGTTTTGGCATTTGAGCAGCAACGTCTGTGGGTGGATCGTTCTGAGGCTCTGAAGCGTGCTCTTCCTCATGCCATTGGAACGATCCTGGCATCTTGCATCCCTCTCTTTCCTTTCTTGCTTCCTCGTCTGCTCGTTGTTGTTCTGGTGTCAATATTGATTGTGGTTCGTCAACGAGAATGGTGGGCGGCTGGAGCGCCTCCGGTTCGTGAACTTGTACAGGGGGCGTAAGTTCGTGTTCGGGTGATGAGAAAGTATCCTCCTCTCCCTTCAACGCTTGCGCTTCGCTAGGCTCCGACGACTCCGCTTTCTCTTGGTCATCCTCCGGTGCAGTCACAGTAACATTCGCATTCTCCTCCGGTTCATGCTCGTTCCTTGGTTCCCCCTCATTCTCGCCTTCCATCCATCCCCCACTACTCCTCGTACTCGTAGGACTTGAAAACCTATGTACAGCTCTAACACTGTGAAGCGCAATCTTCCATTTGCCCCTGGCACTGAAATGTTCTCTCAGACCAATACGGAGATCATGCTCCTCTCCCTCAGGGACAACGGGCACTTCAGCAGTCAACCAAGGGTCTTTCAGCGCTTCCTGAGCAGTGGGTCGAGCGTTTGGATCAAGCGCAGTCAATCGCCGAATGAAATCCTTCGCCTGGTCGGATATTTTATTCCAATATCTCGTCTGGAATTTGATTTTAGCTGCAGTGTTTTCTTTTATGAGCATTTTGGTATTGTCGCCCCGGAAGGGGGAGTATCCACATAGGAGGACGTAGGTGATGATGCCTGTGGACCAGATATCGACGGCTTTGCCATGTCCTTGTTTTTTTAGAACTTCCGGCGCAATGTAGCCAAATGATCCAGCTACGGAGGTCAGTTGTTGCTCGGGTGAATGGAGGTGCTTCGCGCTATAAAAAACAGGTCAGTATGCCTCCCACTTGGAGAGAAGTGGAGGGTGTCCGTACATGCCGAAATCAACGATGACGATATCACTGTCCGGCGCTTTTGTGCGATAGAGGATGTTTTCGGGTCTGGATGAGATGAGGATGAGTCAAGGCAGGGAGGCGAGCTTAGCAGGAGCGGAACTCACTTGAGATCGCGGTGAACGATACCGTTATCATGGAGGTACTTGACACCCGATAGGATAGAACGGATCACAACCGCAGCGTCCCTCTCGGTAAATTTGCCCTTCCGTAGAATCCTCTCGAACAATTCTCCGCCCACTGCCAGCTCGAAGGATAGATAGTACTTGGACCGCGATTCGAACCATTCGTAGAACTTGACCTAATCCGAACCGTAATGATCAGACACGAACGCACTTGACCAAAGATCAAGCACGCACGATATTGGGATGGCTCAAGCCCTTCAAGAGCTCCATCTCGGCCCAGACGCTTGACTCGTTTCCCTTGACCTTCTTCTTGGGTATCACCTTTAGCGCAACATCCTTCGTAACGTGCGGTTCCGGGTTTGTTGTGGGTTTCAAGGCTTGGTTGGGCGGTGTAGCCGCCCGAGACGAAGGACGCGATGAGCGTAGCGCTTTCCGCTCTTCCGCTGTGAGGTGGCGTTTGATCGAGGCGGGCGGTTGTATAGGTTCTGGGTTGGCTGCCGCGCCGTGTTCCGCTACATCAAGTTGTTCGGGTGGCACATGCCATGTCGCGCGCTATGTAATCGGCAAAAGGTGGAGTTTAAAAGGACCACAGGGACGGTGACAACAGAAAGCGAGAATTCAATTAGGTTCTGGCAGTACGTATTAAAGCACGCCCTACGCACCACAACCTTCCCGAAACTACCAGCGCCGAGAACTTGGTGAAGCTCGTAATTCTTCTTCTTGTTGAAGCTCGGTGGTTGGAAAAGGAGGGCCTCTTTCACAGTGAGATGCTTGAACATTGTGGCTGGTCAAATACTTGATTACGATAAAGTATCGAGGTTTATAAGACGAGCATGGACAAGATGGGTGGTAGTCAAGAGTATGAAGTGCGTTATACAGGCATTACTGTAACACAAGTTCCAGGGGTCTCCAGCACGTGGTCGTCCCTAGCTCCATTTGATTAATGATTATAATGACTTTTCACCACCCGCATTCAAGTTGCCGCACCGCTTTCCAGTTCCATTCGCGTGCCAGGCTTTCGACTGGACGTAACGATTGGCCGGAGGAACACAACGACACATTCACGCACTGCCTGACCCGCCCAAAAGTCTAACAAGTCATGGCAACCATAGTATGAGGGGATCCCCATTTCCCTACTTCTGGAGGAGCTCCAGAGAAGTTTGATGTCTTGTATGCCCTTACATTCCAGCACAATCAGGGAATGGGAGTTACGGCGTTTTTTTTTCGTTTTCTTTAAAGACCCTCCCGTTATGAGATGAGATGGATGTTGGCACTGTGCTATGGTCCTGATTATCGGAGAATCAGGGCTTCTGATGCCGTAGAAGGCCAGGACTCACAGGGTTTCTCGCTCTTGTTTTTCGAAGGCCGGTCTAGCAATGGACAGAAGTAGTTAGTGAGCAATGAGTATATGATACACAGCAGAGCTGCCGGTCAGAATTGTTAAGACGGAAACACTTTGGGTTGCCCACAAAGGCCGACGTGGTGAAAGGAAGGTTGTAACCCTATCGAGGCGTGAGAATATCTTTCTCAGGGTAATCGCTGTACACTATCCGAAATGTGTCAGGTAGTTTACTTATCTTCTAATTCATATTCAGGCTACGGCGACTAAAAGCTACAGGGAAGAGAAAGCAAAATTCTCACTGGTACTACACAGTAGTAAATTCATGCCCCTGAATGCCTCGGAGGAACTAGTCAGAAATATCATGAAGCTATTCAAGCTTCCTGGCCCTCATACAGCATTTGAAGCCTTTGACTGTTCAAAGCTTCTGAGGTATCATCATTTGTTACACAGCCACTTGGATTGTCTCTTAGCTGTCACTTACTACTATAACTTGAGATAGTCTTCTTAAAATGCTTAAACCAGCATTCTCTCTTGTCAAACATGATGTCATAGATCATGTTCAACACTCCCCCTTGCTAAGTGTACTAGTAGTGCTCTAAGCATAGATGATTTAGGGTGAGTGAAACTCAAGTCCTAGAAGTTCTCTGAATTGCTTGAATTTGATAAGTCCCAAATTCTTTGTAAATATATCTGTGGAATTTTGACTTCTATCAACAAAGAATAAGTAAGCTTGTTGATCTTCAATACACTCACACACATAATGATAATGAATATCAATGTGCTTGGTTCTTCATTCCTGTACAGGATTGGAACCAATGAAGATCAAGCCTTGATTATCTATGCAGATTGGGGCAGCCTTAATTGGCATTCCAATGTCTGCAAGCAGAGAATGTATCCACATTGCCTAATGACTGCAATTAGGCAACACCATATAATCAGCCTCAGTGGATGAAAAGGCAATGACCTTCTGTGTGCAAGATTGCCAGCAAAAGATACCATTTGCCATCTTAAAGAAAGAACCTGTCACGGATCACTGATTGATGGGATTCTGAGCCCAATCAGAGTCATGCCAAAATGCTGTAATACCTTCTGTAAATAAGACAGATAAGTGACCTTGCCTTTGCACTGTATTCTCATGCAGAGGAACTCCTTAGGTTCTCCAAGGTCACAGCACTCGAAGTACTCCATAAATTCACTTTAATCTCAGTCACAAGTTTCTTGTTTTGACTGAGAAACAAGGCATTAAGTCAGCAACATCACTGGTGTTTGCTTAATAGGTAGCGAATCTGGCCTCAGAAGTGGCGGTGGTGAACGATTAATAACCTTGGGGTATTACGCCATTCTCCGTCTTGTCAGTCCACTCACGCTAGACGCGAAAACAGGCTACCTTCTCCACTTATTTCACGTGCCGATTCTAGTTATCACTCTAGTTGCTGATCGACTAGTCCGCCCCCCTTCCTACGCTTCTAAGGTCTCTGTTCTAGTTTTACGTAGATAAGAATAACACATGGCATGAGCTGTACTCAAAGTCGCAGGGGCGCAGCTTGATATCATTCGTTGATGGGTGGTGGGCAGAGGTAAAAACGTAAACCCCAGAAAGAAACCAGACATCAACTTAAACGCGCGAATTCCAACGGTCGTGAACGACCCCCAGTGTATCACAGCTAACCAAAAATCAGCCATCCACACGATATCTTATGTTTTCCGCTTGAACCGATCCAAAGCCGATGGTTTCTTTTTCTCCACGATCCCCTTCTTCGCCAACATCTCCTTTCTCTTCTCCTCTTTCATCTTCTCTAACTTGGCTCTTATCGCGACCTGAGATAATTATGAGTGTGCAGTCTAAGCGCGAAGATGACGGAGAACACACGGTAGAGGGATCAATAACATTCTTTCTCTGCTTTCTCAAATATCTCTTCATACTCTTGTTCTTCCCCCTCATCCGTTTTTTCTCCCTCTCCTCGCGCAATTTTTGTCTCTTCTCCTCGTCTATACCTTCGCCATCATTACCGTGGCCAGGCTCGTCTCCAGAGTCTGGTTCTTCTGTCGTGTCCACCTTTCCAGACACACGTAACCTATCGAAACGGGGTAGACGAGCATACGGCGTTTCTGTTGCTGGTTTTCCGTCTGATGTGACGAGTTTTGATGGTTCAGTAAGAGTGCCGATGAATTCGGGATCAAGGGTGATAAGGTCGGGTTGAATCTAGACAGGATGCCATGTTAATACGCTGCGGATAATCGTTTGTTGGGTACGACGTACTTTGTCAAGTAAACTCTTGACCTCCCTCTCCCTCCTTGCTTTCCGGCTCTCGAACGGGTCAGCTTCGGACGAGTCAAAGTTAGGCTCAGCAGACCCGGGAACAAGGATACTGGAAATTCCTGCGTTGTGTCCTATTGTAAGAACATCTTGGAAGGGTGTGAAGCGGAGAGACGTGAGTGGTCGATTTGGGATGGGATGCGTGAGGTAGAGTGGGGGCTGGACATGGTTGTGGAAGGGCTGATGTATCGATGGAGGTGCATAAACCTAGTAGAAAGCAAATGAAAACGAGACCAAACGAAGCAGAGAGTAGACGTACATTGATACTTCCACCACTCGCTACACCCAAATACCCTCTCTGACTCCATTCCACCTCAGTCTCACTTCCACTTCCTCTCACACTCCACTCCCTCACTGCGCCCTTCCAGTTCCGGCAATCCCAAACCTTAACCGTCCCGTCCTTGCCTGCAGTAGCCATATATCGTCCCCCAGAGCTCGGATCGACACTCACACTCGATACCGGGCCCAAATGTGCGAGGAGCTGGACAGCTGGGTGCGGGAGGTTAGGCGTCCAAAGGGTAACGCGGCCGTTTTGGTGGCCGAGGTGGATGACTGCGTTATGTAGGTTTTGCGTCATAGTGTTGCATGCGCCAAGTTTTGTACGATGTTCACAGAGTAACTGGCCCGTGGATGTATCTTGATACTTTAGGTATCCTGCGTTGCCCTAATATCCGATTAAACTTTTCGTTCTGTTCGGGGAATGGAGGGAGAAACGCACGACTGATGCTAGGAGCCAGTGGTAGGGTAGGAACTCGAGTCTCGTAGGTTCAATATGCGCCTTAAGACAGTGCAATTCTACACCATCGCGGTCATAGATATACAGATACTTTTTCTGCGCAACGGCAAAAAAGGTATGATCCTGAAGGAACGTAATATCGCGACATGTTTCCTGTAGCTGCAGCTCGGTATGCAGTGTACCGGTTTGCCAGTCAAATGCAGCGACATGACCATGGCGGCCAGCGATCGCCAAGTGCCTATTCATACAAGACACGTCAGTTCACATTCCCCGAAATAAAACCCGTCATCACGCACCGACCGTTTCGTGTATACCTCACCCTATAGGGTCCCCCATCCAATCTCAACTCCTTTCGACCCTTCGCGGCCTCTTGTCCAGCAGCCTGCATAATCTCACTCTGACCCACTCTCCATGTCCGCTCCATCTCACCCTCAACCTCGATCTTCCCGGCATCCTCCACAAGTAACATATCAGCGCTCTCGCCTACGAGTGCCTTAACTCTGGCATTATGTGCAGTTTGGCGTTGCAGTTCGCCTCGTAACTTTTTATTCGCGATATGCGAGTATTTTGGTAGGTTGTCGATAGAGGGCTCATTGGGTGTGGGGAGGAGGGATTTTGGCACTGAAGTGTGCTTCACTACGGATCGTGCTGTGTAGTCGTGTTCTGCTTTCTTTTTCCCCGGTTTTTCGTGTGCATTATGGTTGCCTTTGGAAGGTTCGTGAGAAGCTCTGCGTCGTTTTGCGACCGGTTTTATCGCATCCGCCTTTGCGAAGAGTGAGTCCATGGAATCAAATCGCAAACGACTACATTCAGAATCAAAATTACATTGCTGACCGTGGGACAGTACGGTCCGCTTCGCCGTTTCGCTTCAGTGTCAACCCTTCCTCATAATGAGGTTTCATCATAATTGAGGGAAGCCATGAGAGCATACCTCTAATAGTACAAGACGGATTGTTTAACCGATATCTCCTTGCGTCATAAATTACTGACCTGACGGCTATAAACCTCAGAGTTCCACGCTTGGCCCTGGTACCTCACGTCGTTCCTCTGGATTCGGCTTAGAGTCTTTTCTTAAATAACTACCGTGCTTTGTTCGTGCAAATACGTGACTCATGGCATACGGTTCGCTGCGCATTAACAAAATCATGGTGAAGCCGACTGGGACTATCCAAGGGACTGCCCAGTACAGGTTCAGTCACCGCAGAGTTGTTAACATGCTCAAATATTCTTGACAACTAGCGTAGCATTCTTTCGGACAAATGTCCATCTACGGCTTTGCTGACTGCGACCACTTCCCGGTCATCTACCGACACCACTTTCATTCAATGGTCTTCTCGTCTGCAACACAGATTTTGCCCTGCGCACAAATTCCAGAACTAGGGTTTCAGTCCAGAGGCGCCTTCAAATTTCTAGGGACGTTATCGGAGAACTCTCTGCGGAGTGGTGGACTGCCCTTTGCGTTCTTCATATACGCCTGGAGTGCCCCGGAAATAGGGCCAACTACCGGTACAAGTTCACCACAGAGCCGATGTTTCCAAGCGTTCAGCATCCGGCACAAAGTATCTGTCAAATCCTCCCTCAAACCTCTCGTTCCAGTGACGCTGACTCACGCATGCAGATTTCCAGTGACGAAACGAATGTTCCGAGTGTTTGGTGTCTTGTGCTCTGTACACACGGTTGTATGGAAACACAAACAAAGTGACTTTCGGCTCGAAGTGAAATGTATATTGTTGGTTGTTGTTTCTCCTGGCCCCAACAACGTCAAGAGCAGCACCAAGATCGGGTCGTTCTCGTTAGCATCACGAGGGGCATATCGCCGGAATGCTAAAGTCTTAGCGACATTTGTGAGGGTCGTGTGAGCAGGGGGTCCGTATACTGGGATCTCCACTGCTCCCTACCTGGTTGGATGCTGGTTCTTCCCGGGTCTGACCAATCCCACGCCATGAAGTATCCCCTTCTTCTAGCACTTGCGCTTTTGGTCACAACTTGTCAAAGACTGTGTTTTGAGTCAAGATGCAATCCCACAGGTTTGGGTCTTATTCGGACTCATGGTTCTGGAAACACGTCCCGACGGCAATATCTGATATTTGTACATTCAAGATTTGCTGTGTTTATGCATAAGTATCCAGGCCGTAAGTTGGTGAGAGGGCAAAACCGAACACCTATCCTGGCTCGCCCGCTCCCCCGCCCTTTGAAAGCCTCAGTTCCTCCCGAATCCACGACCTCCACTCTCGTAATCTGTATCGTGATACCTACTCGGCCTCAGCCCCCACCTATTTCCCTTATATATATTTAAATGCGTGTACGCATCCGACTTGAACCCGATCTTCCAGAACACTCCCGCGCGCAACCGTAGCGCCTTCCTCAACTCGTCAACCTCCCGTTTCTTTGTATAGTCATCGACATATACGCATATGACGTGTCCCTCCTCTGGGACTGGTATACCTCCATCCCACTCGGATTCGTCCTTGTTGAGATTATCAACATGTTGTTGGGGCAGATCGACATCATCGGGTTCAATGATCTTGCGTGCAGACACTTTGGCAGAGCCGTATCCTCTGTCAACTGCCATAACACGCACGACCTTTTGCCATAACCTGTCTATATCCTCCGGTTTCGCATAGACCAACCACTTCCCACTCAACACACCATACTTGACCGCCAATGCATCAATGATCTCAGGTGTCACTTTCGAGTTCTTGACCTGTGCTCCTGGTTCACCCTCTACATCCTCTCCGACAATGTTATTAAACTCCGCTTTCAACCCCTCGACGTCTCTCTTTAACTTGTCCCGTACAACCTCCCCGGGCAATGCTCGTAACCCAGGAGACAGTAAGCCGCAACTAACAGAGATCCATGCACACCCGCGGGAGCTAGTTCGGCTAGGGGGCCAACGCTTGTAGAACGGCTCAATTTGTGTGATGGGCTCCTCGGGTTTCCAACAGTGAATTACCCAGAGGCCGTCTGCATCGGTGTAGAGGTCGTAGAGGCCTGCCTCAAACTCTGACTCAGAGGGAGGTGGAACCCACTTTACAGATGCGGATGTTGGTTTAGAGTGAGGGCGGGGTAGTCCTGGCGAGTGATGAGGAGTGGAGGTCTGCGTGTTCATCGACGCTCACAATGGTGTGGTCGGTATTGTGTTGGGCTTGTGGGCAAGAATGTTCACAGCTGGATGGCTATCCTGCGGCGTTATAAGGTCGAAGATTGCTGTCTGGTGCCCACGTGAGGATTCCCGAATTGTGGTGAGTGGGCCAGGAGGTGCTTCTTTCACACATTGACTCGCAAGATAAGATGTTGTTCATGCTTCTATCAATAGACTTGGTTACTTCTGTAGATAAGGACAATATTTACTGCGCTTGTGGGCACTTACACTGGTGGAAGAGAAAGGCAACGTCAGGCTCCGAAGCAGTTGGCAGGTCACAACCGGCCTATTAAATGAAATGACGGAACTTGGATATATTCGTGGGTGCATAGTGCGGTTGGTTATCACGACTGCTTAGCTTCTGAGCATGTTTGCGGGCGACACGTTAGTGCTTTGAACTCGGGGGTCTTAATCGCAAGCAACAGTGAACCTGTTCAAACACATAAACACGATATTGTACAACTAAAATACAGCGGATTCGTTGCATATTCAGGTTGCGAGAGCAGGAAATCAAAAACCCATCTTGGCTCGACCCGCTCCCACTTACCCGTCGTTCAATTCTTCTCAAATCCACGACCTTCGGTAACAGAATCCGTGTCATGGTACCTGCTCGGCCTCAATCCCCACCTATTCCCCTTATATATCCCCAAATGCGTATACGCATCCGGCTTGAAACCTATATTCCAGAACACCCCCGCACGTTCCCTCAGCGCCTTTCGCAACTCGTCCACCTCACCTTTATTGGTATAGTCATCCACATACGCACATATAACGTGCCCTTCTTCCGGGATCGGAACGCCCCCTTCCCACTTGGATCTGTCCTTTCCGAAATTGTCGAGATGTTGCTGAGGCAAAGAATCGGCGTCATCGGGTTCAATGACTTTGCGTGCAGAGACTTTGACAGCACCATATCCTCTGTCAATCGCCACAACACGCACGATCTTTCGCCACAGCGTATCTACCATCTCTGGTTTCGTATGGACCATCCATTTCCCACTCAACACACCATATTTGACCGCCAATTCATCAATCAGCTCAGGCGTCACCTGCACCTCTGAGCTCCCTCCTTCATACCCCTCAGACTTGTTGATGATATCATTAAACTCCGCTTTCAACCCTTCGACGTCCTTCTTCAATTTGGCCTGTGCAACCTCACGTGGCGAATCTAGTAGCGCGGCTGATAGCCCACCACGATCGACGACGATCCAGGCGCATCCACGCTGGCTAGTCCGACTCGGAGGCCAGCGCTTGTAGAATGGTTCGATACGTGCGCCTGGCCTGCCGGTTTTCCACTCGTGGACAACCCACAGACCATCGTTGTTGGTGTAGAGGTTGTATAGGCCTGCTTTGAACTCAGATGCGGAGGGGGGTGGGACCCAGTTTATGATCCCTGGTTTTGAGTGAGGTCGTTCTGGACGACGAGGTGGAGGGGAGTTGTCGATGTCTGCTGAGTGATTGACATTCATGGAAACGAGCCAAGGTGCGCAGCTGCATAAGACGGCGTTATAACGCTAAAGGAAACAAATCTGGTGCTCACGGGACGAGTTCGTGAAGATTCCCGAAACCCCTGCTTCTTTCGCAATTTGATAAGATAAGGTCTAAAGGATGTTCTATTAATAAACCTAATGAACAGGGGCGTGATACAAAATCGAAAAAAATTCATGCAAGTTCCAGCCAGTATGTACCACGTACATTCAGCTGCACCTATGGCAAAGGAGAGAGAGAAAGGGGGAAAAAGAAAACGAGCGAAAGAAACGAAGGGACAACGACAAACCCAACACTAACGACACCCTACAATCCCCCAACCTTCTCATTCAAACTTGGGGGCGTCTTCCTCGCGCAATCAAACACCCAATCAACGCCAACAACAACCCAGCCCACTGGAATCCCATACTATGAAACATGGGATTCACAACAAGGGCACGACAGCACAATCTCGGACTGCATACACGTCTTGGCTGCCATACCGCTGGCACTGAAATCCGAGTAGGAGTCGATGAAGGGTGAATTGGCGGAGACGTAGAGGAAGATCACGGAAAAGCCGAAGACGGTACCGGCGATGCAGGGTGTGATCCAGTGAACCCAGGAGTAGCCACCTGTGGGGGGCGAAAATGGAGGGAAATGGGCATGATGTTGGATTTGAAGGTAGCATTAACTGTTTTGGTTAGTAGTTGGGGAGAGGGTTGGACATACGAGGCCCCAGCAGTCATCGGGAAGAGACGGGCTTCAGGGTAGTCGCCATAACATGTTGCTTTGCCATATAGTTTCTCTTGTTTGGGCATGAGAAGCTGGCAAAGAGTATACCAATCTGTGGAGACATATGGGTTTTGTGTGAGAGATTAAACGTGGCTCGGTCTAGCGTAACATACTAGTGAAGGTGCGGCCTGTCAGACCAACACACCGAACCCGAACCCTCTGATTTCCTCGAAAACGATCGGGACGCAAAGAACATCAGATACAACAATGCATAGACGAAGCTCAGATCTGCACCCAAGAAATGTGATCAGTATGAGGCACATTCCACAAAATTAAGATGTAAGAGACTAACAGAAAGACATAAACAGCACGATAGGCTCGTTGAACAGCATAGTCAATCGCCTCGTCAATGCGATCTTCAACATCTCCTGGAAGGACCTCTCCAACTCCTCAAGAGTACGATATTTGTCATTCCCGGTCTCTTTGCGAGAGGGAAGAGGACGTACTCTCCAGTGATGATGGAACGCGACTGAGAGAGAGAGGAACGCAGTTTCCAGAGTGACCAGCCTAATCGCAGGCGGGAACCTCAGGGAAGACGAAAAGGGTAGGTCGCTTACCATTTCCGTCCTTGATCCCATTCCCTCTGGTCTTCGCCGTCTCCCTTGTCGAAGCTCACAATCAGGTATCCATCCTTTGTATACGTCTGTTCAAACTCGGTTAAGTTAGGCGATGTACCGGCGTAAGTTGGTGTGGGCGCCTTGCGTGGAGGAATAGGGTGTGAGAGGACCTTCTCGTTCTAGCTGTCAGTATTCTTCTTCTTGTGCTCGAGTCAGCACGGGCGGAGAGGCAAATTTCGCTTCGACGGGCTCGGAAGGCATCGTGTACTACTCTGCACAGGGCACTGTGGTAGTTCGAAGTAGGGACAGCGGCAGCGAGTGAAGGAGCGGTGGTTCGAAAAAAAAAATGGGCGAATCAGCCAAGCGTACGGAGAACGGACTCTTTTTTCCTTCGGTTTCATATTGGAAGAGTACATAACCGTTCGGCCATCGTATATCTGGGCAAAGGGAACGGGAGGGTCACTAAGCATGTGAACGGCTCGACGAAAAGACGCACCCTTCCCAGTATGCATTTGAGGACAACCAAACACGACAACTCGGGTATTAGCTGATTGTGTGTTTCCTGGATCAAATTTCGACCAGGGATAGACTTGGATGGTAATAGGAGTCGAAATATGCATTTATTGAAAACTTTACACAACTTTTTATGGTGGCCAGTTTTTATGGATTCCAACGATACATGAGAGGGACTAAACCGGCTATTTTCGACAGAAGATGCAGTTGAGGATGGCATCCATGGCCATCATTGCACTCTGTGAGCCACCTTAGTGCACTTTCTGTTTTCAGACTGCCCATGCTGCTGCTGCCTGACCGGTCAAAACCCTTTCAGTGAGAGAGATGGTCTGTGCTGATTTTGGACCTGAAGTGTTTTGGGCAAACCCCCGGAGTTTGCGAGTGTCTCCAGAATCAACAACCTTTTTTGTCGCATCTATGTGTTGCACTCGTGTCCTTTCAACGCTGTAGGTAGTCTAGACATTTTCTTAAGTAGTCTCTTACTGTTGTTCACCATATTTCCAAAGTGGCCAAACTTGCGGGGTGAATCGATCCTAAATAGGAATAAATAATACTCGAGTAAACGGCTCGTGGCTGTCTTTCGTGTTCTTTGGTGAAAATGACCATTTGTGGCCATGGGAAAAAATAATAGTTCCACAAATCCATCGAAGTCCAAGCTTTCTTGATTACCCTGATCAACCGATGCCACTTCCTCCCTCAAAGGTACTCGTCATCGGCGCGGGGCCAGCAGGCCTCATATCCTACCGCAACCTCTCAATATTCGGGAAATTCGATACCGTCATCTTGTATGAACGAAGGGATGACGTTGGCGGTGTATGGTACGCTTCATTCCTGGCGCTTCCGATTTCTTGCGATGGCTTTGCTTATTTTTTAAACCGCCACCGTTGCAGGTACCTAGATAACCCGCAGAAGGACAGCAAAAGCACATCAAAATCGTTAACTCCCCGATGGCCGTCCCCATCATACCCGGGGCTCATCGGCAACGTGCTTCCTGAATATCTTTCCTTCTCCTATTTTCCTTTCCCGACGCGTCTTGATCCACACCAGCCTTTCCCAACGCTCGACGAGACACATGAATTCCTCCGTGTGTTTGCGGATCCGTATGTCCAGCAGGGGAAGATGAAGCTGAATATGGAGGTAGTGTGCGTGGAAGAGTTGCCTGAGGGACAGGGATGGAAGGTGAAGGTGAGGGATTGGAATGAGGGAAAGGAGGGTGAAGAGGTGGAGGAAGTTTGGGATGCGGTGGTTGTGGCCGTTGGGTGGTATGATCATCCTGTGTGGCCTGATACTCCCGGGTTAGAGATTTTGCGGGAACGAGGTCTTGCCGTGCACGCGAAGTGGTATCGAGGTCCACAGGGCAATGAAGGCAAGGTGCGCTAAACATCTTCATTTGCATTCAAAAAAGAGACATAGAACTCATAGAACGATTTGCCTATCGCCACAGAGTGCCCTGGTCGTCGGGAATGCAAATTCGGGAAATGATATAGCAGCACATCTCGCGCCGATCGCTAAAACTCCAGTTTACCAATCGGTCCGACGACCTGCGTTCCCCGGTTTCCCGAGTCTGCCAGATGATCGGATACAAATGGTTGCCCCAGTCAAACAGTACGAGCTTTACTCCTCAGCCTCTGGAGATGGCGCATCGGATAAGATAACCGCCCATCTGCAAGACGGAACAACCCTGACGGACATTGATGTCGTGCACATCGCCACGGGTTATAAGCCGTATCCTGATTTCATCCACGTCCTCGATCCTTCGTTAAGTGAACCAACCCTTGTGAAACTGGTAGACCAAAATCCGTGCCCATCCGTAGGCACGCGCGTACCCTCCCTTCACCGCCACATCCTGTACGCCCATAATCCAACTCTAGCGTTCATAGGTTCCCCGATGTCATTCACACCTTTCACAATTAACGACATCTCCTCCCTCTGGCTCACATACGTCTGGAAATTGGACATTCCCCTCCTGCCCTCCCCTCCTTCTGCTCTACTCACCTTTGAATCCGAACGCATAAAGACCATAGAGAAATGGCGTAGTGAGACGGATAATCCGTCCTCGTTGTTTGCGTATGCGGTGTTAGGTGCGTCGGAGGAAGACTATGCAGAGCAGTTGAGGAAGGACGTTGTCCAAGCGCATCCCGAGTTTGATGAACATTTGCCGAGGTGGGCGCCTAACGAAGAGAGGAGGAAGCATAGGGAGAAGATGTACCCGAGGAAGTATGAGGCGTTGAGGTATGCCAGGGATCATCTAGCTGCGAATCGCCCTGCTTCTGGTGCGGTGGAAGCGGGTGTGGCTGTGAGTGAATAAGCGAACGAGCAAGAGTAGGTGCGTGTAGACTTTTGGCAGACTTGACCGAGATTTGAGACTTGCCAGATGAAAGTTTGCTCAAGGGTGGGAGTGAGAATAGCAACGGCCCGGTCCCGGGATCTGGCTGCTAAACATTTGGTATGTACGATCCTGTACGATCACTGCGATTTGCCGATCGTCATCGTACGTGGTCGTTTTGCTGGATCGACTTGAACCTGTTGGCTTTCCCTCTATACATTGTCACAATTCTTGTTTTGTTTTTGTTTTGTTTTTCGCCTTTTCTTTCGCGTTGTGTTCTGGACGTTACCGTTCGACTTTGTTCTGTGATTTTGCTGTTTGATGCTCTGCTCTTCGCAACATGCTTTCAATTTCATTTGTTAATACTGATTTCCAATGTTGTACCTATAAGACATCGGTTAGTAAAGTGTACAGTAGTGAATTAGTGACATGCAGAATGGCCCATTAACTGGGAAATGCAATCGTTCGCCTGGGTTGATTCATAGAAGCCCAGAAGAGTCCTCTACCCGCCCTGTCACCGGAGCCGACATGAGTTTTCGTCGGCACATGGTGTAGTTGGTTATCACACCAGCTTCGCATCTTGGAATGCTTGCGGGTGGTGCCCGATTCAATTCCGGGTATGTCCATCCATAGCTATTTCGCTTCATTTTTTCCCCAAGTGACTTAGTGCTACGTGCTTTGGTTTTGGTCAGATGTTTCCGGAAGGGAGTGGAAGGAGGGGAAGGAGGGAGGAGGGAGGCACGCCCGTTTCTCAGAAGTGTTCGTGCTTATATCCCACTCCCTCCATTAATTTGCGAAGAGAGATGGAAGAGACGTCAGAGAATCAGTACCTAGTTACCGGCTTTAGGTCTTCTGACATACAGAGTCGTGAGCTTTATCTCAGGCGGACCGCGAGTCAGACAATAATACCGCGACTTCTATGTCCTTAGGGTGACGTATGATTGGGGAGTCGGTGGTTATACCTAAGAGCCCGTTTTTCAGGGTTACGTCTTGGAATTTTAGGTGGAGGCAGATTGGCTCAGAAGCGGGGACGATTAAGGCTTCCCATCGCAATGTTGTACGGAATTGGAAAAGCTTAGGATTCTATAAGTGAGGTATTGGTTCACTAGGCTTCCTGAGACGCAATTTCCAAGTCCATCTCTTGCGGCTTTAACCCAAAGATACAAGATGCAAGGGGCTACGGTTAGCATGGAAAGGTGGATATATCGTAGGTTAGAAAGTTAGTGTCTTTTCCGACATTCGAAACCGAATTGTCCGCCTCTAACATTATGAGGGTTTAAAAGGCCCCTGCCCCTTCCCTAGAAACAACATCGTGCGACAACGAAACCACCATATCTGTAAGTCCCAGGAGTTGCACGTTTGTGCAAACATTTCTAATCAAAAATGAACAACAGAACTCCGCCAATCAAGTTGGTTCGTTGTATCCAGTATCATTTGAGGCTCAGCATCCCGACTGACGTTGAAGTATATCCTCATTTTCTTCGCCACCGCCCATTCTTCTGGCGCACAAACAACCGGTGTTGGGACTGCTGCTCCGCAAACCGGAAGCCAAGCACAGAAACCTCACCGTCCTTCCCTCTGTTTGAACACTTGTCAATCCGAGCGGGTTCGTTGTCCTCCTAGCACGGGATGGGGACCTTGGCAAGATAGTACTTCCCCGTTACGTACGCATAGGATTCGGAGTGTGTAAACACAGTTGTGGGAGCTGTGCCAGAGACTCCACAAATCCCAACAATGCCAAGCAAGTCGACGATCACGGAACATCACTCTCCCTTCCATTCCGGTGACTGGGATTATCAACACACAAGTCAGATCGGTGAAACAAATTTGTGCACAGGACGAGTCGAATGGACGGGCTTCAGTGATGCCGGTGAAAGCAAGTGAATCATCTCGTGGAACTTGAGCTTTTACCGATGACTGATGCCATTGTTTAGTTGCCTGGCACACATGTTGACCCTATTGCGTCGTGCCCTAGAAGGAAAAACAATGAGATACCATGCGTTTGTGGCTGCTGCTGCTGGCTGTCTCCTAAAACATAACCCATTGCCCATCGGTGAAAATCTCCATTTTGGTCTATCTGCACCAGTTTATCGGAGCTCTGCCGAACAAATTAATTATCAGTGATCAAATTTCCTCGACGATGTCCCTGGAAGCAATGTTCAAGGATGATTTAAGAACGGGGATGAGTTTGTCTTAGATCTTATTGGGGGAACAAAGTTTATCAATGCTCGTGATTATCTATAGCTGACCGACGCATCCCTCCCTCGGTCCTTTTTGCCCATTCAACCGGACTCCTTTACTCTCCTTTCCGTTCCTTTTTTCTTTCCGTTCCCCCCCACTTCAACCCGTGGATGACGACGCCTGCCGTGCTGTATACCTCCCGCACTCAACCTAAACCTTCTCTCCAGTGCTCAGCATAGCATTATTCAATATTCCGCGCGCATAATGGCGAGTCCGACAATCTCTCTAGACAGTACTTTCGGAGCTTTGGAGATCGGTACTCTTATAGCCGTTTTTCTCTTCGGTGTCATTACCCTTCAAACCGACTTTTACTTTCGCGAATTTCCGAATGACAAGCAGTGGTTAAAGGGAACCGTATTCTTCGTGTGGTGAGTAATCCATTGCATCGTGAGGAATGCTTGTAAGGTCCTAATAGCCTGTACGCAGGCTCCTTGAGGCAGGCCATACGATTGGCATTTGCGTCGAAGTCTATCGGACTACGATCACCTACTCCAGGAATCCCCTCGGTTATAGTCATTTCGAGGGTATGGGAGCTGCAACGCTTCTAGGTGGGATCATCACCATGATCGTCCAAGTAAACATATTCTAGCTTAACAGTCTGTCAGTCATGGTGATCTCCTACACTTAATCAGGTCTTCTTCTCCGTTCGTGCATGGCGTCTCCTACCAAACCCATACCGATATATCGGGCTCCTCTGTATTATCATTTCCGTCGTTCGCTGCGCGTTTAGCGCCTATCTCGCATATCGAGCAATTTCTGCGGCTTCGTTGCTGGAGTATACAACCTCATCCTCGTGGCTGATTACGGTGCTGCTTTCGGTTGGAGCAGCACTCGACATTAGCGTTGCGATGACGATGATGTACTTCTTCATGACCAAGCGAAGGGACGCGTTGCAACAGTGAGTTTTTTGTCCCTGCCGAGCAACCCGCGAACGAATATCCGTTGATCTGTGAACTAGGACGATGCGAATCATGGATCGTTTGCTAGGATTTACGCTTCGTACTGGGTTATTAACCAGTATCACAGCCGTGACTGTTCTAATATGTGTAAGTCCCAAAGACGCAAGTTGACTTAGGCGACTAGCTAAATCCTTGCCATAGTTCCAAGTCGCACCGCAGAAGTGTATGTTGCATGCTTGTCACTGTTTCTGTTACTTCTGTGCTGAGCAATTCATCCAGTTGCCTGGGTGGGTGTGTATTGCTGTTTGGCGAAATGTGAGTGTGATGTCAACTGAAGAGGTGAGTTCTTGGGTAAAGGTGTAGGGTGCCAGCAATACGTCTGGCAGTGAAATTGACGAGAGAGCTGAGGGCGAAGAGAGAGCAGAGTGGGGGTGTCACAAACTGTCTATTCGTCGTACCTACGACACAATTTTATACTACCCAGTTGATATTG